>OX940810.1:20407296-20716818 GCA_954870605.1 Acer campestre
GTGGGTTGAAGATGAAATCGTGAACAATATGATAAGTCTGCTGCTGTTGGTGGTTCGGATGTGAAGAAAGTTGTGGTGGGTTGCAGTTGTGTTGTAATCGAAGGATTGGTTGCGGTTGTGGGGGGTTACGGTTGTGGTGGGTTTATTATAAGCTTCATCTTTAGATTGAGTCCAATGCTTTCATCTCTTATGTAGTTTGGATGAGATCTGGAACTTTGTCGATCTCTTCCCTACTTTTTCTTTTGTTTTTGTTTTAAATAATTATTTTATTTTTAAAATTTTATTTTTGGATGCTTGAGATTTTTTGATGGATTCTTGAGATTGTTATTTGCTTGAGGGATTATTTTTAATGCTTTTATCATATTAATTTGTAAAGAAAAGATTAATTATTTGTTTGATTTTTTTTTTATATTTTTTTTACGGTTTTGAATGGGGTAGCTCGGGCTTGGGGGTGTGGATTATTATTTTTCTTCTGATTTTTATAAATCTTTTTTGTTTTTTATTATATTTAATTAATTAATGTATTTCTTCAGGGGTAGCAGTGTAATTTCTTCTCTGCTGTTACAAACTAACGGTGGTCAACTGTTAGTCAATGGTCAAACCCATGGTCAAGGGTATCTTCTTGTATTTAAGGCAAATTGAATTCTACCTCATATATGTGTTAAAGTCAAGGTATGTTTGTGCAATTTTCCCAATTAATAATACCCCTTTGTCATTATAAAATAAGAGAGAATATTGAGGATCAAACTATAGACTCCAAACTCTAAAAAGGAGAATCGAACTCTTGTACAGTTGTACCAAGATATGTGAATAAGCAATGCACCTTAAGTTATATTTCAAAGGAGTTTTATATGTGGTGTAATATTTTGGTTATGGATTGAAATGAATATTTTCTATGTGATTATTATATCATAAAATTTCTATATTGTTATAAACAAATTCCACTTTAACTAGAGGGTTATTTTTAGCCATTTTCACTTAGTGTATTTTATAAAGTTTAGGTATTCATTGTTAAACCTAGCATTAATATTGTTTATAGTATTGATAACAAGTTTAGCTACTTAAACCTTTTCGCCAATGGTCTCTTGCCAATGTGGTGTGACTCTTCAATGGAAGACTCCACAACCATGGTTCAATGCCCGGAATGCATATATATACACATATTATTTCATTGTCCCACCTTAAGTGTGGGTGCCCTCTCCCTATTTGTGGGAGTAGTAGTCTAGGCTGCAGGATCCCACAGTTGTTGTAATTTCAAAAAAATAAAAAAAAATAAAAAAAATAAACCTTTATTTTTGAACTACACTTGATAACCTTTTTGCGCTTGTAGACAAATCAATGACATCATCCCGTCTCTTAAAGCCCACAATCTCGGCTTGCGGCGATCCTAGAGATCACTCCAATGGGCCGATGGTCCCTTTCCTATAATAGAGAAACCCTCATTCAAAATCGGGGTTCCATTATCTTCAATTTTATTCATGTGAGAACATATTGGAGCCTCGCAATTCACGCCGCTATCAAGCTACCTAAGTGACGTCACATTTATTTACCTATTTGAGATCCCCATTCTATAGCTTTTGTGCTCGTTTTTGAACATTTTTGTGTATTTAATGTGCTTGTTAAGCCTTATGTAGGTTATATTCCCTAAGCAAGGTGTTTGAGCTTAAAGTGAAGATTGTGAGGCAATTTAGGTTGAAAGTAAAGAAATGAGAGAATTGGAGGGCAAAAGAGAAATTCACCAAAAAGATGATTTTGAGAACCAACTTTCGCTGCTCCTCAACCGTGATTCATGAAGCCAATCGAGGAATTACCTTCAGAGGATCTCGAGACCCCAACTTTCGATGTTCCTGAACCGCAGAGCCAATCGTAGAATTGCCTTCAGAGGATCTCGAGACCCAACTTTTGTTGCTCCTCAACCATAGAGCCAAACGCGGAATGCCTGATCCAGCTCAGCAAAGGGACATTTATCAAGCCATTGTATAGAGGCACTCTTGCCTTTTCATGGTCAGATTGTGCCCTAGCCTCCCAAGCCTATAAATACACTATTTCCCCACCATTTAAAGGTGCCACAATCACACAACACACCACAACCTATATCTACCTTTCATCTTCTTCGCAAACCAAAGAGAGAAAAAAGCTACAAAGGCATCCATGGAGGTTTTCCTTCATGGATGCCTATCCATCACCATCACTCATCCTTCTTCCATCCATCCTTGAGGAGGATTCAAGAGAAAAGAACCATCTTGCTTGTCTATGAGGAAGAGGCACATCAATGGAAGCTTGAAAACTCACTTGGGTTTTCTCTATTTACACTTCTTTTGTTATTTTATTTTTTTTCTGTTTGATGTGTATCCCCATTAGAAAAATTTGTAAACCTAACACTAGTGCTATCTATTTGATTTATTTGCATTTAATTTCTTCAAGTCTTGTTTCATTGAATTGCGTCATAGCTTAATTCTTGATTTGTGTTAATTGCACACCAACTCTCGAAGCATGTTTAGGGATTAGGTTAATTTGAGAATTAGGGCTAGGTGAATATCATACTTGGCTTCGATTATGCTCTTAATTGAATGGGTGGAATTCATGATATGTACACACAAATGCTTGATTGGATTTTGGTTCTTTAATCTCCATGCTTTATACAACCCTTGGTCGTTGCTTACACGGCACACCAACGGTGAGTAGCAATCGAGGGTTAGTTCTTTCTTTATGCTTAATGCAATCCTTAGTCGTTGCTTACGTGGCACACCAATGGTGAGTAGTAATCGAGGATTAGACGACTCTCCCCACTCCTATACTAGAAGTCGTATTAAAGGTAAAGTTGAACCCAAACTTGGAGTGTTTATGCGGTTGATTATTATGGGTGGTATGAATGTCATGGTGAGCATAAGTACCTTGTGTGTTCATTATCTTGCATCTTTCCTATCCACCTTTATTTTCGTAACTTATGGTGTTTACCTTTAGGAGTAGATTAATTTAGTTAGGAGTAGTTTAATTTGGAAAGGCAAGCACCCAGTTACATTTCTATCTTTAATTTTTAGTTTGTTTTTATTTCATTTCCATGCTCTCGCACACACTCAACATGCTTACATTTCACACACATCACTCTCACCTCTTCCATGTTCTTATTTACATTGCTTTCAATAAACTATAAAACGTGAGAAGGTCAACGAATGACACCTCCCTGTGGACGACCCTTGCTTATTGTTATACTTGTCTTTTGACTCATTTGCTTGCGAGGTAAATTTAGAAAATACAAAGAACAATCTTTTGACACCAAAACGATGGTTGTCAAATGGCCTCACAATTCACGCCGCTATCAGGCTACCCACATTGTCCACCTCTACACACTTGACTTACACACTCATTCAAAAATCCAATAACCAATCATTTTATCCACCTTATAACTAGACAAAATCATACTACGTTGGTCTTCAATCGACATCATACTACATTGGTCTCTGATCGATATCATAATACATTGGTATTCAATTATCTTCTCCACCTTAGGATCAGTCGACATCATATTACCTTAGTCTTCAGTCGACATCATAATACGTTGGTCTCTAATCGATATCATACTACATTTGTCTATGGTCAACATCATACTACGCTAGTTGCAACTTTTTGAACGGTCAACATCATATTTTACCTGCTCTACACCATCTGAGCATACTCCGCTTAAGCAACACTTAACATACTCTCATGCAAGTCGGACATAAGGTCATTGTCAACCATTAGCTCTTTGATCGACCTTCATGTTAAGAAGTGCCCCTCATGCCAGCCAGGCTTCATCTTTCATTCTACAAACTACGTCAACCTCCAAAAGTCCTACTATCCTCTGTTCTACAACCAAAGTCGACCTACAATTTGCTCATAATTCTTATTATATTTGTTATATATTTCTATCTATTGTCACTTTGATGACTTAAGCGCTAGAGTTCATTTGGCTAGCATGCACCACCCGGTTTCCCAAGTGCTCTACATTCACATTTTCTAGTTTTGTAAGTTGTTGGTGCCCATTTTGATTGATTATAGATTAAATAATAATTTAATGCTAGAGATTTTGATTACTGCATGCTCTTCTTCATGCAGAATGTGTTAATGTTCTCAACTTTTTCTCCATCTTTCGAGTCTGGATGCTTCATTGAAGTATGAAATTGTAAAGATTTTGATTATTGTTTTTAAAGAAGTTGGACTGAAAAATGAAGAGTTGGAAAATGAAGGGTTATTTAATTTAAACTTATAATTATTATATTGAAGAGTCCATTTGGCTGGCACCACCCTGGTTTCCTAAGTGCTCTACATTTACGTTTTCTAGTTTTTTAAGTTGCCGGTGCTCATGTCGATTGATTGAAGATTAAATAATAATTTAATGCTAGAGATTTTGATTACTGCATGTTCTTCTTCTTCTTCTTACATAATGTGTTGATGTTCTCGACTTTCTCTCCATCTTTTGAGTCCGAATGCTTCATTGAAGAATGAAATTGTAGAGATTTGATTATAGTTTTTATAGAAACTGGACCAAAAAAAAAATGAGTTGGAAAACAAAGGGTTATTTAATTTAAGCTTATAAGTATTATATAAAACAATTTGGCAGTTACCACTCCGATTTCCCAAGTGCTTTACATTCACATTTCTAGTTTTGTAAGTTGTTAGTGCCTGCTTCGATTAATTGTATATTAAATAATAATTTAATGCTAGAGATTTTGATTACTGCATGTTCTTCTTCTTACAGTATGTGTTGATGTTCTCGACTCTCTCCATCTTCCGAGTCTGAATGCTTCATTGAAGAATGAAATTTTAGAGATTTTGATTATTGTTTTTTAGATACTGGACTGAAAAACAAAGAGCTGGAAAATGAAGGGTTATTTAATTTAAACCTATAATTATTATATAGATTGATTAATGAATTGTTATTTATTGTAGAAATATAAAATGGTTATTTTTCTCTTTAGAAAAAGAAAAAAAAAACTTATATTATTACATTTACTAATAATTTTATTCTAGAGACAGAGGGTTGTTTAATTTAAATTTATAAACATTATATAGATTAAATGGAATATAAATGACTCTCTATCTCTTTAGAGAGAAAAAAAAGAAGCTATATTATTGTAGGGGGTCGACCTACAATCGATGTGGATCGGGTCGTGTTTTGCTAGGCCCAATGCAACTTGGGTTGAATCGTCGATCTAATGTTGTCGCTTGTTTAATAATCCTGCAAAAGAACTTGGTCGATCGACCTAATATAGATTTCTATAATGAACCTACAAAAAGGAACAAGAACAGAAAAGTTAAAGATAAAAATGAAAGAAAAGAAAGAGGGGTTAGATCGTTAGCCTTAGGTATACTTGGGCTGAGCGTAATGATCGTAAAACTTAGATTCTGGTGGCCGTGATTCTTTAGTGCAGAATTTCAGTACGCTCTGATAAGCTTTTTTCAATCTCCTTGATAGTGTAAAATGCTTTGCCATTTATAAGAGTCTCCAGGTTATCGTTTGAACCAAATGAATCAAATCACAATATGGTTATGGGTGAGATTCTTGGAGATATTCTCTCCCCGAATATCTCGTTTATTGGGCATGTACTTCAACTGTTGGCTGACTTGGTCTTTAAACGACCAAGTTATGCTGCTGCCTTTCTTGTTGGGCTACTCAAATTTGGGCCAAAGTGAAATGAGCCTAGGCTTTGCATTTTGGGCCTATAGGCATTTTTGGCTACCACAATTATCATATATTATTATAATTAATAAATAATAATAATAATTTAAGTCCAACGCTCTTAATGACACGTGTTCAGGAGTTGTAGAACTAAAATGTAAAATATACATTTTTATTAGTATTTTTATAAAAGAATTTAACCTCTTTTTTTTTTTTTCTATGAGCCAAGGGGGTCCATGGCCCCCCGGCCTCTTTAGTGGTTTGCCACTGCATGTGTGACCTTGTGGCACCATCTTTTTTTTTTTTTTTTTTTTTTTTTTTTTTTTTTTTTTTTAAGAGTATTACAACTATTAAAATATAGTAAAACCTCCCCAAACCTCCCCAAATTAATAATCAGTAAATTAATAATCTCTATAATATAATAATTTTTTATGGTCTCGACTTGTGCCAATGAGATAAATTAATAATTTAGATAAATTGATAAGATAATCCTTTCTGGAAAACCCCTATATAATAATGTAGTCTCATTCATATCATAAATTAATAATTTGCTGAAATTAGAAATATAATTTACTATCATATATTTCTTGAAATATGACTCGATGGTTGCTACTTTTTTTAAAATAAAATAAAAAACCAAATATAGTTGAATCTCATCTCTAATTTTTCTTAATGCATTTAGAAGTTTAAGAGTTGAATTCTCAAATTGCAACAAAAATTATAAATTGTTGTTGATATTTTAAGTGCTTCTTGCGCTAATGGTGTAAATTAGGGCCGACCTGGGGGGGTTGGTAACCCTAATACCGTGCCCCGCACAGTACGGTACCAGGGGCATGTCAGCAAGGTACAGCACGTCGACATACCATGTCGAGCGCAACGGTTGGATTAACGGGCTGGCACGCCAGCCAACCACCACCAAACTTCCCCCCCCCCCCCGTTACTTAAAATAAATAAAAAATCAAATTCCCCCTATTTACCATTTTACCCTCATTTCACTTTCCCTGTAAATACTCATTCCATTTCCAATTTTTTTACACTCTCTACTCTTACCATCTCTCTAGTCTCTACACACTTTCACTCTAATATAAATTATAATCATTAATTCAATAATTCTCTACTCTCTAATCTCTCCATCAAATATTTCTCTACTTTCATTCTCTCAAGTCTCAATCTCTCAACATTTCTTCTACAAACTACAAAAGTAATTTCATTTTTATTTAAATTTTAATATTTATGCTTAATTTTTAAATTTATGCTTAGTTTATAAATTTAATATTTATGTTTAAATTTAATGTTTATGCTTACTTTTATATTTATTATTTATGCTTAGTTTTTAAATTCAATATTTATGTTTATTTTTATATTTATTATTTACTATTAGGTTTTATATTTAACATTTATGCTTAGTTTTTATATTTATGCTTAAATTTAATACTTATGCATAGGTTTTATATTTAATATTTATGTTTAGTTTTTATATTTTTATATTTATGCTTAGTTTTAATATTTATACTTAATAAGTTAGTATTTATATTGTAGGAAATAGATCCTCCAAATATTTTGGACAGTTTGAACATGCTAAATGATGATTTGAACCTTTTCGAGTCCGATGGGACAACATGAAAGTGTTACCCAAGACACCCCAGGGTCAAGCAGAACCACAACACATCCTAGAAAGACAACATCGAATGTATAGGTCTGTTTTGACCCGGAATACATACAAGGCCTGGATGGTAAGGACAAAAAAAAAAATGACAATGTAAATTTTGTAAAAAATTATATACCGCTTCTGCGTCTGGAATGGGACATTTGGATAGGCATGGGAAAAAAATGCATACATGCACACAAATAGGTAGATACTATAACATAGACACAACTGAAACGGAACCTAGATGGATCCGTTTAGGTTCCGTTTCGACGTGGAGGTATGATTCTCAATATGCTAGAGAGTGTATGGCCTGATATATTGCACAGACTGATCAATCAATTAGTTTCAGTAACTGTGTGGTATGAAGAATTTATCCAACAGGCATACAACCCACAATTTCAATATGTCTCTAAAACAACCACTAGAAACGATTTGAAAAATATGTTTTCACATCACACGAAATAGTTTGATCACTGAATTACGGGATCTGAATGTTTCAATTGCACTAACTTTCGATATTTGGAATGCACATTCCAAACATGACTATTTATGTGTCACGTGACACCATTTAGACTCTAAATGGAAGTTACAAATATATATATATATATATATATATTTCTAGAACAACCACTAGAAATGATTTGAAAAAATGTTTTCACACCGCATGAAATAGTTTGATCACTAAATTACGGGATTTGAATGTTTCAATTGCACTAACTTTAGATATTTAGAATGCACATTCCAAACAAGACTATTTATGTATCACATGACACTATTTAGACTCTAAATGGAAGTTACAAAAAAAAAATCTGGTTTTCATTGCATGCATTATAAACATACTACTGGGCATATTTATTTTACAATTACTTCTATTTTAAATGATTATAGCATATATGATCGCATCATTTCTATGACATTTGATAATACATTAGCAAACAATAGGGCTATTAGATTTTTTGAGCAGAGTAATGTCCTCCTAAATAGGGGTTATTTCTTCCACCAACGGTGTGCATGTCACATAATAAATTTAATTATAAAAGATGGTTTGAATGTTGCAAGCAATCATATAGATCACATCATAAATGCCCTTTCTTGGATTAGCGGCTCTAATCCAAGAGTGGCAGAATTTGGCTGATACTGTCACGCATCTAACATACATGCCCGTAAGTTCCAAACAGATATGTCGATAAGGAGGAACTCAACTTACTTAATGCTACAAAATGCTATTGATTATGCTGACATTATTAACAGGTTTTTATAATACTAAAAATGGTCATCAAATACTATTCCAAACAATTGATATGTGGTAAACCATTTTATTAAAATTTTAAAGGTTTTTTACGTTTCGACCCCGCATCTTTATCAGTAATTCATTAGATTGTTGAAATTAGGGATGGGCACAGTCCAATTTAGTCCAGTTTTGACTAGAACCAGACCAAACATAAATTTCGATCTTTTAAAAAATAGGATCAGTTTAGACCATTCTTTTTTTCAGACCAGACCATACCAAATTATATTTATTTGGTTCGATCTGGTTCGATCTAACGGTTTTTGACTTGAAATCCAAATGCTTGACCATTTAAAAATATATATGGCATTATAAAGTGAGCAATTAACAAAACATGCTAGTTACTGTTACGTACAGTTTATCAAACTAAAAAAAGCTAAAAGACTAATAAATAAAAAAAGTGTTGTGAAAATAAATAATAATAAATAAAATCACTTTTTTTTTTAGGTTAATAAATAAAATCTCTTGCTATTGCTATAATCATGACAATGCAATGAATGCATGCAAGTCAAAAATAAATTACAACTCAATCATGACAATTGCACTATTTTAGTTTAATATTATTAATATTTTTTATTATTAGTGATAACTTCGTAAAATAATGGAAACATATTGAAATCTTTTACCACCCCCTGCTTGGACTTTTGTTTGTTAATGGAGGTTTTCACTTTGCATGAACTTGTTCGGTTGGTGGCCGAAAAAAACAACTATGAAATAATAAATTAGGGTTTTTGACTTTAACATTTTATTTGTTAAAATTTTATTAAAAAGTTTTTGGTGTGACATATAATAGTAATACTAAAAGTATTCGGTTTACGGTCCATTCTGGGTTTGATATACTAGGATCATAGATCGGACCGGACCATACGGTTTTACTAAAATAAAAACCATACGGTTTTTTTTTTTTAAGTACAAAACCAGATCAAACCAAGCGGTTTGGTTTGGTTTGGTTTGGTCCGGTTTACAATGTATGAGTTTTTTTGCCCACCCCTTGTTGAAACGTCTGAAATGTTTGCCACTTATAGAGATGATGGAATTTTAGGCCCTGCAGTTGATGCCATGGAGGTAAAATTTAAAAATCGTTGGGCTAAAATTCATTTACTCTATGCCTTAGGTGTTGTACTAGATTGTAGGGTTAAATTATCTAGTTTAGAAACTTTTCTTTGTTATATTGCTAATAATTTGAATTTAGATTTTACTGGACAGTTTACTAACATACGAAACAAGTTATTCGAAGTTTATTCTATTTATGAGCACTGGTTTAGCGGTATAAACATGCATCCATCAGAACAACAGGACACCCGCCCACTAAAGAGTAGTTGGAGGCTCCTCCTATGGCCCAGCTCTTCCAGTCGTAACTTAATAAGTTCTTCATCTCAACCTCAAGTTGCAAGACCTACTCAAAAGGCTGAACTCAACAACTATCTTCAAACTGAGTTCTTCTGTTGGAAACGGCCAGTGGCAGAGGGAGAACATCTAGGATTTTGATGTATTGTTATGGTGGAAAAACCATAGCAACATATATCTGGTATTGTCACATCTATCACATGACTTACTTGTTATCCATGTGTCCACTGTTTCTTCAGAGTAGGCATTCAGCACGAGTGAATGTATCATCGAACCAATAAAAACTTCTTTGATCCATGAGATGATAGAGGTATTAACATGTCTTAGGGATTTGGAGCATGCTCAAAAGAGGATGCATCATGAAATGGAGGACGATAAGTAATTAATAATTTCTCCAACTTATACGTCGTTGAGGGTTCTAGCAATAACTAGCATGAGGGCTGAAGACTGAAGAGTGAAGACACATTAACAATTTTTAATTATACTTGTGATGTAGTTGTAATTTGATTGCACTCTTTTTCCCTCACCCAATTTTTATCCCACTGAGTTTTTCTTAGTAAGGTTTTTAACGAGACAATCATGTAATACTGAAGTCTAATTTACATTTGAGTTACTATATAGTATATAATAATAGCAAAAATTCTTCAAAAAAATATAGCAATAATAATAATAATTACTACTCTTGAGACAATTTCTCACAATGAGTGATTATGTGATTGATTTCTTCTTAGGTTGTGGGAGTAGTTATCTCATGTTATAAGAGTAGATATCCGGGCTGCACATATATTTTTTTATCTCGGCTGGTCCCGACAGTCCTATTGTAATATTCTTGTAATACTATTGTAATACTTCTAAAAAAAAAAAGAATAATAATAATAATAATTTAAGCATTATATATATATAAGGGGCCAGCCCCTTTATGGCATGTGAGGCTCGACCCGCCGACCTGCATGGCATGGCTCCAATGAGCCGTGCCATCGTGCTGTATTGTGCCTCCCTAAATTTTTTTAGGCAAGGCACGGTCTGTGCCGTGCCAGGCCAACCTCAATTTACACAACTACTTTGCACATAATAGGCTCTAAAGTTGTTGTATCATCCTCGGCTAAAGTACGATGAAATTAGTTTTTTTATTTTATTTATTGACTTAATACATTTTTAGTTGATTAATGGTATTTAATTAATTAGATTAGTTGCTTAGTTGGTTATTTGTTATAAATTAATAAATTATTAATTTTTTGATTAATTAATAAATTTTGAGTGGCCCTACACTATTAATTTATAGAGGTTTTACTGTATATAAGACTGTCGAGATTTATCAAGATCAAACAATACATGTGCAGTCCAAATAATTACTTCCACAAATCAGAAGAAAACTCATCATACATACTTCTAAAATGTATATTATGAGACTCGAACCCTGGGTTAACATGTGTTGTGCATAATCAATCTTCTGTTATCATTAAAATTAAGCACTAAAATCGTTGGCTAACATGTGAGTAGTCAAGAACACCCAACATGGAATAAGGAGCAAGCAACAATTCAATTTAAAACACCCAATTATCATAATTAACTAAAACACAGAAAAAAATATTGATTAATAAGACCCAAAAAAAAAAAAAAAAAACAATTAAATTCAACCATAAATATAAACTAACCCAAGAGGGAAATGAAAAACAAGTTACAGGGACATGAAATCAAGTTGGGATGTTAGATAATTGAATCCATTTAGGACTGAACACATCATCGCTTTATAATAAAATGTGGATTGTGGAATACATTTTTACGGTGTTGGAAAATTAATGTAATGGAGATTAGAAAAATTAGAAAGAAGAAAACCATGTGAAGATTACAACTGATACAATTTAACTAGCATAACTTAATTGTTTCCATTAGTTTAATTGGTTCATCGATACAGAGGAGGATATAGTAATAAGTAGTTACAGAGATTAGATTACATTATGATTAGATTAGATGATAATATTATTATTACAGAGACTCATGTTATATATATATAAATAACATAACAGTGATAATAATAATCTAATCTATTCTAATCTAAGCCAAGAGCCAGAAATTCTTCTGCCATCTGGTGCTGATAAGGTATCCACCATTTCCTCTGCTCTGCTTCCTCACTCCAATTGTCAAGCACTTTGCATTTTTTATGCACTGATCCACAAACGCCTCTGAGCTGCTGCTCCCACAAAAGCTATACAAAATCAAGAAAAAGAAAAAAGAAAAACCAACTTCCATCAGAGATTGTTAGATCTAAATTGTTAACTAGGCTTCCATGTATCAATCAGCTTGACTGACCAGTTCATGAATGAAGAGGGTTTCTTTTGACCCAAAACCAGGACAGACACCTCTAGCTTCTTCACTTGGCTTATCACTGTCCCCAGCTTTGGTCCTTGAATTACCAGTGCTTCTACTTCCACCTGAACATTTACCCAAAACCCAAAACCACTTTATAAGTTTATAATCTAAAAAGAAAAAAAAGAAAAATTCTTGATACATAGAAATGAAAGAAACAGACGAGATGAGGTTTCGAGTCCTCTGAATTTATATAATACTTCAAAAAAAAAAAAAATGAAAGGAAACACGGGTATTACCTCAGGTTTAGAAGCCTTGCAGAGGGAGCCAAGAGAGTTAGCAAGATAAGGAGAGTAAGAAGAAGAAGAGTGGTGTGAATTGGGAGGAATTAGATGGAGAAGAGTGAGCAAATCACCCTTGTTAGTGACATGTGTAAGTGCCCACATCATTGCATGCTTAGAATGTGAAGTCTCATCAACCAAAACCATCACTCTTTTCCTCATAACAACCCCTCCATTACCATTGCCATTCTCATTCTCAACAACACCATACATGTTTAGCCCTTCCATTTCCTTCAAGCTTTCTTCAGTACAGTAGTGCCCACAGCTTTCACCTGAACTGTATCTTTTACTAATGCTGCCACCACCACCACCCCACCTGCTTGATGCTTGTCTTAAAAATGAAACTGGGCTTGGCATTTTTTTTTTCTTCCTAGATTTGTGTTTTATGGAGAGAAAATGGGGTTATTCACTATTTCGTGAACAGATAGATAGAGAGAGAGAGAGAGAGAGAGAGAGAGAGAGATTCCAGCTCTTGAAAGCAATCAAAAGTACTGCAGCAGAGGTCACAGAAATAAAAGAGTGGGTGGGTGCCTTGGGAAGTTGAGAGTTTTTAATAGTGTGTAACAGAGATGATAAGTGTTTAAAGCCAACAAAGTAATTAAATGAAAATTTTAAATGTGTGAGAGAGGGAGAGGACAAAAAAAAAGGAGATGATGGGGGTTGGAGGTGATGATGATTCAAAGCCATGACTCTTTTTTTTTTTTTAATCTTTGTGCAGGTTAAAGTCACGGGAATCACTGCCTGCTTTTGTAGAGAGAGATAATAAATTAATATAAACAAACAAACAAAAAACAATGGCCATACTCAGGATTCTTTGTAGTTTGTACTACCTCTAATTCCAAATTCTGTCTCTTAATCTATGGTTTATACATATGTATATACATTGTCATATTGCACTCAACCTCTCCTCTCTTTTACCTACAAACAACTTTATCATTAATTGACACTCACGTTTCTACCGTTAAGTTAAACTTTACTATCGATTAACTCTCACCTTTAAATGACAAAACTACCCATTATCTCTAAATTAAATTAATAAATGGATAATTTCTTAAAGTCCCTACTTTTTAACGTAATGCCACTTATTTAAACTTCTTTATTATATTAGCAACATAAGTCCCTTATTTTTCTAAAATGCATCACTTTAGTTCATTTGATCAAAATACTAACGATCAAATCTAACTATATATATAAAAGTACAATTTTACTCTTGTCAAAATGATTTATTGAGTTTCAAAAATAATTAATATTAAAATGGTTTATAAATCTAAATTAACAATAAAAATTTATTTTCTAAAAATATTTTTAAAAATGGAAAAATAAAATCTAATAGATGGATAATGGAAAATATAAAGTTAAAATAAACAATAAATTAAAAGTATTTTCAAAAAATTTAAAAACAAAAAAAAATGTAGAAAGTATTTCAAAAATAAAAAGAAAGTTTTTTTTTTTTAAAGTAAATGGATCTCCACCATTGGATTGATCCAGATCCAACGGTGGAAATCCATTTACTTTTTAAAAAAAAAAAACTTTTCTGTTTATTTTTTGAATTACTTTTCTTATAAATATTTTTTTCAAAATAATTTTAATTTATTATTTATTTTAACTTTATATTTTCCAATATCCATCCATTAGTTTTTTTTTTTAGAAAATAAATTTTTGTTGTTGATTTATATTTATAAACCATTTTAAAATTATTCATTTTTGAAACTCAATAAATCATTTTGACAAGGGTAAAATTGTACTTATATATATAGTTAGAGTTGACCGTTAGTATTTTAGTTAAATGGACTAAAGTGATATATTTTGAAAAAACATGAGACTTAAGTTACTAATACGATTAAGACATTTAAATAAATAACATTTCACTAAAAAGTAGGGATTTTAGTGAAATTACCTCTTTATTAATTTAATTTAGTGATAAGGGGTAGTTTAGTCTTTAAAAGGTAAGAGGTAAGAGTTAGTCAACAGTTAAGTTTGACCTAACGGCAGGAGGTGTGAATGTCAATTAATGATAAAGTTGTTTCTAGATACAAGAGACCAAACCTCTGAGAGATTGAGTACTTGAGTGCAATTTGCCTTTTAATTTAATAAATTCCTCGTAGTAATCTATACTTTAGGGATAATTGCACAGACACCCTAAGGTTTGATATAATTATAATAATTTTAAATACATTAACACAAATACATTTGAGAAATGTCGCACAAATATCCCTAGCATTCACTTTTACCCTTAACTACAAACAGTCAATGATCAAAAATGGAAAACGACTAAAATACTCCTTATTTTCATTTTGTAACTTAATGTTATTAATTTTTTATTTGGAGATGGCAATGTTTAATGAAGATTGTTTTGAAATTTTTTTAAAATTAAAATAAGGGATATTTTAGTCATTTTTCTCTGTTGACCATTGATTGTTAGGAGTTAACGGTAGATGATGTTTGTGTGATATTTCTCAAAGTCATATGATGCTTGTGTTAATATATCCAAAAACATCATACACGTGTAATTATATCAAAGCTTAAGGGTGTTTATGCAATTAGCCCTAACTTAGATGAATCTATAACAGTACAATATTGCAGTGAATTGTAGTTTTCATGGGCATGTGGGCATCAGATGATGATGATGATGAAGAATCAGGATGGTCCAGACTTCAAGATGTAGCTCCATTTATGTAGAGAACAGACTCTTTTCAGATGACCTAAATAGCGTAGTTTTAATTTGATTGACCCATTTCTGGGTCTGTTTTTCTTAGCTAGGCCGCCTAGGCAAAGCAACTTTGAACTCTGCTCATAAGCAAACGATTGCTTGGATATGAAACAAGAAAAATACTCTTTCATTTCCATTTCCAAGACAGTAGTCCATTCCAAAACAGACTAGTTCAAAATTCAAATAAGTCCTTTGAAATACATCAAATTAGGAAGAATGCAGTTATTGGTAATTGTTAATGAATTGTAGTGACTATGTGGTGGGGATTGAAACGCTAAGTAAGAGTTGGGTTGAATGGAAAAGCAAGTGAAACTTGAAATTAAGAGAGTGATTGAAGAAAGTAATGGTTGGTTTATTGCTTGTCTGGTTCACAGTTCACTCAAGGACAGAGTAAAGAAAGAGAAGGGTGAGAAACTGACAGCCTATAATTACTTTGAATATTTTTTTATTAATAAATCAATTAATTGAATGCCAGTATAAGTTCAGTAGAAATATCAGAAATGTGGGGCCTTACTGATTTAACTGAGCAGCTGAGCTCACACTGTCCTATTCTACTCCCAAATTATTGCTTCCGGGTAAATCGCTGATTGTGACCCGCTTTTCCAAATTACAATTTTATCCTTCCTTATACCTACAAGGCTACAAGTTTCACACAATTTCGAGTTTCAAGTCTCAACTCTAAAATTAATTAATTAATTAATTAAATCATTTTGATCCATGTCTTTTTTCTTTAATTAATCTTTAATCATTTCTTAACTAATTTTACATTTTTTACTCGTAAAATGATCAAAATACATTTATTTAATACCTCTATTAGTTAATCGTCAGTCAATTTTTTGAATTTATTATTGAATTTTTTATTTTCTAATTTAATTTTGTTTTAAACCTTCTTAACTTTCATTATTATTTTTTATTTTATTTTTGCTTTTAAGTTATTTTTAATTTTACTTTCATGTATAAATACATGTTTTGTAATTATTTTTTTCATTGTTTTATGTTATTTAAGGATTTTTAAAAAATTATTTTTTTCTTTATTTTATTATCTTAAGTATTTTTTTTTTTAAATAATATAGTTTTCGTGGCATATATTATATTCTTATGTAACTATCCAAGTCCAACGAAATCATGATCAACTTATAAAACATTAGCTATTCCTTACCTTTTAATAATGATCTCATGACATATAAATATTAAGATTATATTGTTTTTTTTTAAAATAAAAAAAAAAAAAAAAAAAAAAAACATTACAATTATAGGAATGCTTTCCACTATCACAAAATAAACAATAAAGTAAAAGTGGGCATTCTCACTCAGGTAAATTAATATTAAGGGTAAAATGGTTCATTTATATTTGTAAAATTTATATATATTGTTGGAATTTTGATATTTTGCTGATCTAATCTTTTTTCTGATCTTATATAATCTTATAACACATAAACATTGCAATGAATGAATGGTTAAGATGTGATTGGTTTTCACAACCACTTTATCAACAATCAATCACATGCTTTAAAAATATCAGGAAAAAGATCATATCAGTAGATGATCCAAATCTATATTGTTGACATTGATTTTTGGTCAGTCTAGTCAATAACAACACGTTGACACATCAATGTTTGAATCAACCAATGAAGTGTGATAAAAACGTCTTTCTGATATGTGTACGAGTTGATGAAATACAAAACGGGCAAAAGAAAAGGATAAAGAACAATAAGAAACACCATGATTTGTATGTGGAAAACCTTAAGACATGGAATAAACCACGGTTGTTGTAAGGACAGAGAAAGAGAAAATGTTCATTATGTAAAATGATTATAATTTAAAGTGATGTTGCGCTTGTTGTACCTATGTCCTTCTGTTGCTTGATACATGTGCTTATATAGGTATTAGAGTGATACCCTAGTCCTTAGCGTGCAAGCAAATATTATGATTAGGCGAGATCCTAGAAGAATCGTATCTAGATGAGATTCTTAATGAATCGAGTTTTGTGCATTTATGATGCGAGGATCTCCATTCCTTAGAGAGTTGTCTTCTAAATTTTCATATTTATTATTTGATTTGTCAACTAATGGATTGTTGGTAATTGTCTTGCTTAATATAAGGTCGAATTTTGTGTAAGACATGCTAGAATCTAATTTTATAATGATATTGATGATATCTTCTATTTGTTTTATAGGTAGCGAGCCTCTTGTCAATTCGCCATTTAGGGATGCTCCAACGAGCAAGTTTCTTTAATTGACAAGTTGCTCTTTGCTTACCAACTCGATGCTGTCACACGTGGCTTGTTGAGCTGACATGCTAGAATCTAATTTTGTAATGATATTGATGATATCTTCTATTTGTTTTATAGGTAGCGAGCCTCTTGTCAATTCGCCATTTGGGAATGCTCCGGCGAGCCAGTTTCTTTAATGGACGAGTTGCTCTTTGCTTACCAACTCGATGCTACCACACACGGCTTGTTGAGCTGACGTGACCTGATATCGTGGAGATTTGATTGAGAACACTTTTGCTCACCCCCCTTCAAGGGAGGTAACCATTACCCCTCTCTTAAATGGATGACATGTTTCATAAAGGAGTAAATTTTTAGACAATTTTATCTCTCCATAGACACATTTCATGTGTATGGGAGAGGGGTTTACCCCCCTCGAAAGGGGGTGAGCAAAAATGCACTCGATTTGATTCTATAAATTCTGGGTTATGTGCTGATATGTCAAACCAAATAAAAATTACCCCAAACATATATATTTAATAATTAAGAGGGAAATTCATGTGGTCAATTTGATTATCAAGACCACCTGATTATCACTTGGGTATCGTCCTAAGGGTGCGTTTGGTACGCGGGACAGGACGGGACAACTTTTTATTGTCCCACGTTTGGCGCGCTATTAGCATGGGACGAGACGGGACAAGGTGGGACAAAAACCACCAAATTTTGTCCCACCCAAAACCCTAGGACAAGGTTGTCCCATGACATGAAGTACAAAAAGACTATTTTACCCTTTAAATTTTTAAAAAAATTATAAACATGTTTAATAATAATATATACTATTATATATATTATTATAATATATATATATCTATATATATTATAATATATATATATATCATAATATTATATATATTATATCCTATATATAATATATATATATTATGTTATATTATATTATATATCATTATATATAATAACAATAATATAATGGTAAATACATATAATATATAATATATCATAATAATAAAGATTATAATATTATATATATTTATATATTATATATACTAAAATAATATAATATATTATATATAAAAATATAATAATATATAATATATAAATATATAAATACATATAATATTATAATCTATATTATTATGATATAATATATATAATATATCTTCTATATAATATTATATATATTTTTATATATATATATATATAATATAATATATCATATATATTATATTATATTATATTATATTATATATATATTAATATAATATGTATTTATATATATATTAATAATATATTATTACAAATATTAACATATATATTATATATTATATAATATATAATATTTTATTATCATATACAATAATATATAATATATTATTATATATAATAATACATATTATTAATATATTAATATAATAATATATATTATAATATATAATATTTATACATAATAATATATATTATAATATCATTATATATTACAATATATATTATAATTATAATATATATAAGAGTTATAGTATATATAAGAGGGGCACTCTAGTCATTTGAACCTCTTGTCCTATCCTGTCCTAGTCATACCAAACGAATAACAGTACAGTTAACAGTTCTGTCCCAGACCTTCCAAACACAATACAGAACAACTTGTTCTATCCTGTCCTGTCCCGTCCCGTCCCGTCCCGTCCCATCTTGTCCTGTCTCATCTGCGTACCAAACGCACCCTAAGTGATTTCTTTGGAGGTGCTGTATTCCTTCCCCTATTGTGAGTTCTCTTTTGCTAGAGGCAAATAAGTCAGCTCATAATCTTGTTAAATTAACTCTTTCTTTGGACACCGGCTCTGTTTGGATTGAGGAGTTCCCTCTGTGTGTGGAGGCTTTTGTGTTTGACGATCATCTTATGTAGTTTGTTTATCTAGTTTTAGTTCCCTTAATAAATAAATAAATAAAAATAAAAAAAATAAAAAAAAAAGGAAATTATAAAAACCTACCATGTGATTTGAATGTTTGATGTATTGTCCAAAATGCACATCGTAGTATTGTGTTTCTCGATTTCCCTCCTTTTCTTGACTTCTATTAAAATTTAGAAGCAAAAATCAATTTTAGCCTTCAATATAAACAAAAATTGACTATTCTACCCTTGATATATTTACAAAAGAATAAAGTAATATAGTAATGAGAGAGGTGTGATTATGAATAAGGGTGTATCTATTTTATTAATTAATGGGTTTTATGATTAAGTTGTCAAATCTGATCCTCTCATCACTTTAATTGTCCTCCTCCATAATATATTGCACATGTCTAATATAACAAATCAATGGTCTTAATTATTTTTTCATTTTTATATTTTTACTCTATCAAAAGATATAATTAATCAATATCATTGATTTAGGTGAAGGTAATGTGATGTGAGATGATGAGAGAATCCAAATCCTAAGTGGCTAGAGAGATTTGGTATCGCTATTTTATACCCGTTTGGGTTTTACTTAATTGAAAAAACGTGTTACGAAACATGTTCTCAGTATGAAGGGCATCCAATGGAGAGTGTTATGAAGGATTCAACTATTATACAGTTTCAATATAGTTACTGAGTTGGTAATAGTCATTGGATTTCAATCAAAGGATATGTAAAAACCAAAGATTAAAAAAAATTAATAGATAATAACCCTCCATCATATAACTGTCCCCGCAATCATGCAGTTCATGTATTATAGCTAAATCTGTGTTATGAAAATATTATGTAAATGGATGTCCACGTCCATAGAATCCATACAAGTAAATTGTAAATTCTTCACCTCCATTAACATAATTTATGATCATTGTCCTTTTAATATGTGACCACCGTTTTGTAATTCAATTGAGAAGATATAAAAAGAAGCCGTCAGCGAGTCACTGACGGCTTCCTCATGTATTGTATTTGTGATCTAAGAAGACTTTAAGATATGAAAGATTTTATTCTCTCTCAGATCACTATTTTCATTGTTTTCTTTCATTATTTTCCTACTTTAAGTTTATGTTATCATCGTCTTGTTTATTTTAATTAATTCCTACCGAAACATAACATTTATGGCATATAATGACAATTTTTTTGTGTAATTATTATAGGTGGTGTGATTTGTATAATTATATATCAATCGTGTAAAGTTTAAAAATAATATGCAAAGTTGATGGGTAAATGAATTTCGAATATAAAATTGGAGAAATTTGCTTGATTTAAGATGATTTGGAGACTTGGGAGTGATTATAAATTTACAATTGTAGCAGTAAATCAGTGTTAATGTGTAAATGGATGATAATAATTAGTGGGGTGTAGGAAGTAGCAACTCCAAGAATGATTCAAAGTGATGAGTGTTGTTGGTTGTCTGCACGTAACAGATATATTGACAAGCCTTCACGAGCCAAAATCCTTGCTAGTATTGCATTGAGAATTTGAGATACAGATAATACTATTTGCACCTAAAATTCTGATTCAGTGATGTGGTTCAATTGAATTGTAAAATTTGTTCTTTTTTCTTCCACCAATTTTAAGACTGTATAGTTGTATAAAGTTCAGTTTTATTAAGATTTTATATTTTCATATATTTAAAAGTTTTAGACTACAAAAAGTCTTAGAATTTGTGAAAAAAAAAAAAAAAAGTAAGACATGTGTTACAATTTAATTGGACCACATCATTGAATCAATATTTTGGGTTTTGACAAGTATTATCCTTGAGTTATTACATTTTGTGGAATTTTGTGCAGACTAAACTATAAAATTAGCATTTAGTGGCAGCTTTTCTTTTTGGCCCCTCGTGATTCGTGAATAGTGAATACTGACATTTACATAATCAATCCATTTGTGGACGCTATCTATTTTTTATTTGTTTTTTAACCATCATTGATCATCATTTACATCGGTAATATAAAACTATAAGGTGTTGGATATCTATTCATATGATAATCATACCTATATTTTAATGAAAATTTTAATTACAAAATATTCCAATAGGAATTTATTGATAAAAACAAATTAATTTAATTAAAAATAAACCAAATATTATGTACACTCATTAATTATACAAATATCTTCAACTATATGACTTTATTAAAATAAAATATAGAAAAACCCTAATTAAACCTTAATTCTATTTTAAGTATCAAAATCTCCCATTATCATATAACAAAGTAATAGAAAAAGAATTTCTAAAGGGTTCTGATCATACAGATGTACGTATTTCTTTATTTATTCATTTTTATTATGAACTCTATCCATAAAAAAAGGTGAGAAATATATATATATATATATATATATGTATATATATATTTAAAGATAGCAGTACATATCTCATTGTTGGAACAATGATCGAATTTTTATGAATTCTCAACAGAGCATGAACAATGTTAGAGTCGAGTGTACTATGGACTATGACGGTGAATTTACAAATTATAAGGTATAGTTATGCTTATAACAATGTTGGTCTGTTATCCCTTTGCTCCCTATTTTGGTTGTTTATAAAATCCTGCTATTACAGTATATATATTGTCATAGAAGAAAGTTTGTATTGAGTACAAGTTTGATCGCGTTGTGTTGCTTGTTACTTTGTTCTTTGTTGTTGGAAGAAAACTGTGTTTCTTCATTGCTATTTTTTTTTTTATTATGTTTTTCTTTTCTTTTTCTATTTTTGTTTTTTTGTTTTTTTTTTCTTTTTTGGTTTGCTTACTAAGTTCTCATGCATTATATTGAAAGATTAATTTTGTTTTTATTAGACTGTGTTTTCGAGTTTGGAGAACTTAAGAATTTACAATTTATAAAATTAGGTGTGTTAATAATTTAAAGGGGTTTATAAATAAATTATATTAAAATGAAAACATTCATTTAAATAAAGGTACTATTGGCATTAAGACGAATGTTTATAGTAATATTTAAATTTTAAATTTTAAACATGGGTGTACTTATAAATATGAGTGTGCTTATCATATTTATGACACTCATATTTATGGGTGTCAATATCCACACCAAAAACTATAATTTAAAATTGTCACATAACACACTTGCATTGACGGTCTCACCAAATGACAATGAAACCGTCACATGTAAGTTTTTCTCCCACACGGGTGGGCGTAGGGCAGGCCAACGAACCCATCATTTTGTTGGGCTCCCCAACTGGCCCAATCTATTTATTCTTTTTTTTTAAAAAAAAAAAAAAAAAAAAAAAATTGGTTTTGTGAAATCAGGACCCTACCTTTCTAAGTTCAAAAAGGGCTCAATCTTTCTCCTTTCTTTACTTCCCTTAAAAACTGTATGTACATCAATTTCGTAATCACATCAATCAAAATTTTTTAAAAAAATTATAATTTGTAAATAAACCTCACTTAAAACCAAAAATATATTATTATTATTATTATTATTATATTGTATTATATTTTTGTAAGTACACATCACTTACACATAATCATGTTATTTAATCAACTTTATTATTATTTAAAATTTTATAATTATCTTTAATTATATCATTGTTCTTTCTCTTTTCTTACTTTTTTCTCTTCTATGTTTTCCTTTTACAAAATCAAACTCTATTTTTTTCTTTTTCTTTTTTCCTTTTTGATCTCTCTCCTCATATCAAGCAACCCCTATCATTTCTTATTGATTGTTTTCTATCCACAAAATTATTACGATTTGGGTTTTTTTCAGTTAGAGATCCATTTTCTGTTTGTGAAAGTGGTAGGGATTCAAGGTTTGTGTCATGTCACAATTGATTTGGGAGTAGAAAAGTTTTTGATGAAATTGAAGAACAACTAATATTGATAACGAAAAAAAAAAAAATCTAAAGAGATTTTGATTTTGAAAATAATAATAATAAATTTAAAACTTACTTTTTCACAATCAATTTTGAATGATTTTGATTCATTTCTCATACTTACAATCAATTTGTATTTCCTTAAAAGAAATTGAGAATATATTTGAAATTAGTATTTAATAAAATGGAAGGAGTTTTTAATGATATATGTTAATATCTAATCAACTAATCATTAATAGAAAACTTTTTTTTTTTCCACAAAAGATTAAAATAGAAAACTAATTTATAATTTATTAGTGGGTGTACTTACAAATTATTTAATCTTCTTTGTAATTTTACTCAAGAGTATTATTGGATATTCAAAAACATACTAATTTAGGGTGTACATGCAATTGTGTAGGGATGCAAATATCGTCACTCTTTTCTTTTTCAAAATCATGCCCAATCAAACAATTCAATTCAATAAAAACAAACTACCTATTCAATTCAAAGTCACTGTCCAATTGAGTTGTCAAAGTGTGAAACTAACCTATCTGATACAACAAAAACAAACAGCAGAAAGAAAAAAAAAAATTCACAACGTCCTCTCTTTCTCTCTCTTTGCATTTTTATGGGATCTCGATTTTTATTAATATCATTAAATAGACTAGGGCCGAAATGTCTGAAGACGGCTCCAGGGTGGGTGTCAACTGGACAAAACCACCAATGGATAATAGGTTCTCAAGAAAACGGAACCGGTTCAATAAGTTTTTTAAAGAGAGATACAATGTTTGCATCCCTATAAAACTGTATCTGTACCTCATGATAGTAGCTTTTTTCAAAATTCCAACATTATAAAGCTATTAAAAAGATTAAAAAATAATTATAAATATATTTGTATATTATTAATACAATATTTAATATTTGGGAGAATCGCAAATACCCCCGACTTTTAACCTAATGGCAAATCAAACCCTCTGGTTTGAACAATCAGCAAATAACCCCCTACTGTTAAATGTATACTAACACCGTTACAAAAATAATGTCCAAAAATGATGAAATGACAATGGAGCCCTTCTATTTTCCATATTGTAGTAATTGTCCATGTTACCCTTATCTCAAAATATATAAACACTTAATGGTAGGGGGTTATTTGCTGATTGTTCAAATCAGAGGGTTTGATTTGCTATTAGGTTAAACGTTAGGGGAGTATCTGCGATTCTCCCTTAATATTTTGAATATTTTAACAAAATACATAATTAACTATATTTCAATCACAATATTAATTGTATTAATCAAAATAAATAAAATAGTTATTATTTCACTGCTATGATGATTAAAAACCAGAAAACCAGAATTTTTTTATTTAAAAACTACACGAGAGAGAGGTTTAAAAACCAGAAAATCAGAGATTTTCTTTTCTTTTCTTTTTTTTTTAATTAAAAAACCTACACAATAGAGAGAGTTCGATTTTGTTCTTTAAATCAAAATTCATCCTCTATAACACCTTAAATTTCTGAATCCAATTCCAGGATTTTGTTATTTTGTTTTTAAGTAGATTTAGGTTTATCTTTTCTTTTTCTTTGCTAGTTGAATACGGTTGGAGGATTTTTTTTTATTTTTTATTTTTATTATTATTATTATTATTATCCCTTAAAGTTTGTTTTTGTTTATTCATATCTATTTTATATTTTTCATCTC
Source organism: Acer campestre (assembly GCA_954870605.1). Lineage (NCBI taxonomy): Eukaryota > Viridiplantae > Streptophyta > Magnoliopsida > Sapindales > Sapindaceae > Acer > Acer campestre. Next base: position 20,432,275 of record OX940810.1, read on the forward strand.
TTTGCTTGTCTTTTTCTCTCTCTAGTATTTTCTAAAAAACTAAACACTCAAATATAAACCCAGCGAGAGGTTCGAATTAGAGCCTTCTTCAGTACTTTTTTTTTTTTGCCCTATTAACTATTTTATTATTTACGGTACTTATAAATCTTTATAGAGGAAGGATAATTTGGTAAAATGTAAGGTATATTTACAAGTTTTAATATCTTATAAGAGTTTCTTATTACACTTCACAAATCATTTGTTTACACTCCATTTTAAATTTTTTTATTAATGACAATTTTAACCTAATTGGGTTCAAAAATTAAATAGCACTTTTTGGGGGAGGGCTTGTGCAAATAGCACTACATTAATAAATCATGTTTTAATAGCACCAAAATAGGTGATGAGACCAAAATACCCCCACTTACTCTTTTCCTTTGCTTTTTTTTTTTTCTCGAAAATTCGAGACTTATTGTGACATTTTGAATTTTCGAGACTTATTGATGTGTTTCGAGACTTAATCCCAGTTTGTTGCTTTTTTTTTTTTCTCGAAAATTCGAGACTTATTGTGACATTTTCGAGACTTATTGATGCGTTTTGAGACTTAATCCCAGTTTGTTCGAGACTTATTCTGTTCGACCTCCATCAATGGTGACAGTGCCGACGACGGCGCTGGTTGACTCCGGAGATAGTCGGATCTGGAAGATTGGACGACGTCGAGTTCATTGGTGCCATCGGTTTCGTTAGATTCGCAACGGATCGTTGCAGATTTGACAATGAAGGTTCGAAAACTATTCAGGTTTGGCTTCGTTTCTCTCTTCATACAGCTCGAAATTGAAAATGGATACTTCCATTACAATCGGTGGCGCACGACGGACGTTTTGCCGGTGGTTTTGTCCATTAACTCACCGGTCGACGGTGACACCTCCATTGAAGCTCCATCAATGGAGGTTTGGGGAAAAAGAAGAAGAAAGAAGATGAAGGACATAAAAGAGAAAAGAAAAGAAGCTGAGGGGTATTTTTGTCCAAATTCCATTTTTGGTGCTATTAAAACATGAGTTATTAAAGTGATTGTAGTTACACAAATCCATTTTGAAAAAGTGCTATATACCCCTATTTCCTCAATTAAAATTATCAAACAAGACTAAAAAAATTCTAAAAGCACTCTAAACTAGGTTTTTTTTTTTTTTTTTTTTTTTTTTTTTTTTTAGAAAACAAATTTTTTTCCTCTTCATTGTTTTACAAATCCTAAAATATTTTCTTCTTCTTTTCCAATATTTTAAAGTTTTTCTTAATTGGGAAGTGATGAAGAATGATAAGTAATATCCTCTAAATCAATAACACTAGCCTCTAAATATGACTCAACATGTTCCTATATATAGTCTCATGTTCTCCAAAACATTGAAGAAAATGACATAAAATTTTAAACTCAATTATATATATATATATATATTTTTTGATAAAAGAGGAAAAACACACCAGAGGAACATTACATAGCAGAGAAACTAAGACTAAGGCTGTGATCCAGCCACACACACTCCCTTGAAGGGGAGAAGGCTAACAAAGCAAGATTACGAGCCAAGGAGTTCCCCTTATAAGAGGAGGCTTGGCACATACCGATTCCTACTAAAGAAAATAAAGCCTTTACATCATTAACAATAAAATGGGAATCACCCAAATTCACATCCGACGAAGAAAGAGAGGAGACCACAGCAGAAGAGGAAACTTTAGCAATTGAGACAGGAATCCTGAAGCGGTTGGCAAGCAAGAGGCCATCCCTAAGCGCCAAAAGCTGGCCCAAATCCGACGAGAACGAACCATTAATTCGAGCATAAGAAAACGCCATAACCTTCCCTTTGCAATCCTGAATAACAGACCCAATTCCAGAAGAATTAGTTCCCTTACGCATAGCAATAGCAGAGTTGAGCTTTAGCTAGTCAGGAGGGTGGGCAAGCCAATCAGCACCCAAGCTAGCCACCATAGGGGGAGGCGGGGAATGAAGGGCCCGATTTGAATTATTGAACTCCTTCAACAGTGCTATAGCCCTATCAACCACTAAGGGGGGCAAGCACGCCTTACCGTCCTTCACCAGAAGGTTTCTATCGTTCCAGACAGCCCACGCCACAACGCAGAAATGGCCAAAACTCGAAGCGTCCAGATGGGGCAGCAAAAAGGAAAACACATCCATCACATTACTAAACTTCCTTGAAAAAAAAAAGCAACCAAAACGAGTGGCAGCCCAGATCTTTTTCACTTCCTTGCACTCAAACAAAGCATGGACCACATATTCCATCTTTGCATTACATCTCCCACAGCAAAAATCAGAGGCAATTTTCCTTTTCCAGATGTTCTCCATAGAGGGTAACGCATTCAGGCAGGCCCTCCAAATGAAAATTTTGATCTTAGGAGGAATCTTGAGTCTCCACAGAAGGGGCCACCATTTACACCTTTCGGGGGAAGAGGAGGCAACATCCTGGAAAGACTCCTGTAAAGCACGGTTGTACCCACTACTGACAGTATATTCTCCCTTTTTGTCAAAATGTCATCTTAGAAAATCCCTTCCACCCTTCCAGCTAATAGGGATAGATAAGATTGCTTCTCTATCAATTGGAAGCAAAGAGTTATGTAGAAAATCTTGCTTCCAACAATTCCTATCGGTATCAATCAAGTCTGAAACAAGAATTTTCGGTCCAGGATCAAAGGTAATAATCTTGAACGAACTAGGACGGGGTATCCACTTATCCCTGAAAACATCAATGCTCTTCCCGTCCCCAACAGTCCATCTAAGACCCTTGGATAACAGCTCTTTGCCCCACATCAAGCTCCTCCATATATGCGAGCAACCAACTCTAGCCGTGGCTGTCAGGAAATCTCCTTGATTAAAGTACTTCGCTTTCAGAAACCGAGCTACCAAGGAATCCGGACAAGAAAAGACACGCCAAGCCTGTTTTGCCAGGAGGGCCTGGTTGAACAAGGCAAGGTCCTTAAAACCCAAACCGCCCATATCTCTTGGAAGGCACATCCTCTTCCAACTGATCCAGTTAATTTTCCGATTCCCGTCTTTCGAACCCCACCAGAATTTCGAAGTTATCCCACTGAGATCATTACAAAACCCTGTTGGAAGTTTGAACAGGCTCATAGAGTAAGTGGGGATAGCTTGGGTAACCGCCTTAATGAGCACCTCTTTACCCCCATAGGAAAACAGGTTACCTTGCCATCCCCTCAATTTTTTCCTCACCCTCTCCTTAATCTCATTGAACAGGACTTTCTTGTTTTTGCCCACCGTGGTTAGAAGCCCCAAATACTTATCAAGAGAGTTACAAATTTCGATCCCTAGAATGCTCTGGATTTCACATTTCACAGATGCCCCAACTTTAGGACTGAAAGAGACAATTGATTTGTTAAAATTAATACACTGACCTGAACCCTTTTCGTAGATCGCCAGAATCTGTTTGACACACTCGCTGCTGGCCTTGGTTGCTTTACAGAAAATCATGCTGTCGTCTGCAAAGAAGAGATGACTGATTAATGGGCTACCTCTACAGCTTCTCACACCCAACAGGCGACCGTTCCTTTCAGCCTTCGAAATTAAACATGACAGAGCTTCAGCACAGAACAGGAAGAGATATGGGGAAAGAGGGCACCCCTGCCGTAAGCCTCTTGAAGGAGCAATAGAACAAATAGGTTTACCATTGAGCTGGAAAGAGAGAACAGATGTTGAAACACAATCCATAATCAACTTTATCCACTTAACCGGAAAGGCCATCTTCTTGAGAATAGCAGCGAGAAAAGGCCATTCGACTCTGTCGTACGCCTTGCTCATATCTAATTTTAAGGCCATCAACCCCTTCTTCTCAGATTTCTTCCGACCCATCGAATGCATGATCTCGAACGCCACTAGAACATTGTCATAAGTCTGCCTTCCAGGTACAAAGGCCGATTGGGATTGGGAGATCAAAAGAGGCAGAACAATCTTCAATCTAGAAGCCATAACCTTTGTCACAACCTTGTAAATTACCGTACACAGGGAAATTGGGCGAAAGTCCTGGATCTTGGTTGGGTTATTGACTTTAGGAATGAGCACCACATTAGAAATGTTGAACTCCTATAACGAACCCTTCGTTTAGGATACTCAGACAGACCTTGGAGACCTCATCACCTATCAACCCCCAAGCTTTTTGGAAAAAAATAGCCTGGAACCCGTCAGGTCCTGGGGCTTTTGTTGGTCCAAGATTGAACACAGCAACTCTGATATCTGCAGCAGTGAAACTCTTACATAGAGCAGCTGACATCTCATCCGTTAACTTAGAACTAATATCTCTAGAAGCCCTATGAATATCAGCTTCCGAGGGTTGACAGGATTGAAAGAGTTCCGAGTAGAAATCATTGACCACCTTAGAGAGTCCCACCTCCGACTCTTGAGAAACCCCATTCTCATCCAGCAGACTTGATATGAAGTTCTTCCTCTTTCTAGCGGTAGCCTTAGCGTGAAAGAACTTAGAATTTCTGTCACCCGCTTGAAGCTAGTCAATTCTAGACCGTTGCTTCCAGAAGATTTCCTCCCTTTCAAGCAGCCCCTCCATCTCTGACTCTAAACGTTTAATGTTCCCCATAACTCCAGGTTTTCCAGTAGACCTGTACAACCTTTCAATCTCTCTTCTCTTGACTTCAATCTGCTTCCCAAAATTTCGGAACCTCTCTTTGCTCCAGCCACTCAGCTTAGAAGCACACCAATTAAGTTTCATTGATAAATTTCTAGCTGGATCAGAGGAAACCACTTCTGTCCACGCAGATTTTACCACATTATTGTAGTCATCCTCTTTGAGCCAAAACGGTTCAAAACGGAACGAGTCACCACTGGTACGAAGAAAGGGGGCATCTGGGTTACTATTTAGAAGAATCGATCTATGATCAGAAGAAGAGAAGCCTAGATTATCCACTTTCGCAAACCTGAACATATCCCTCCACAAATCGTTCGTAAAAAAACGGTCAAGTCTCTCCTGAATGTTCATCCTCCCATCTCTCTTATTGTTCCAGGTATACTTCGGACCACAGAAGCCCAAGTCTGTAAGATTACAATCATCTATGGCCTGCCTAAAACTATTCATACCCGAGAAAGACTTCCCCGAGCCTCCTGACTTTTCATGAACACTTAACACCTCATTGAAGTCTCCACCACAAACCCACGGGAGATTATCAACCGACCGGAGTCTACACAGGAGATCCCAGGAAGACACCCTTTTACTGGCAGTAGGATCGCCGTAAAGACCCGAAAACCTGAAACAAAAACCATTCTCCAGAGTCACCCGAGCATCAATATGGCCCGAGGAAGAAGAAAGAACCACCACACCACACGAAGCCTTCCAAAGAAGCAGAAGCCCACCACTACAACCGATACTGTCCACACAAAAACAGTTGCTATAACCTACCAGAACACCACACCTGCCAATTTTCGAACCGCAAAGCTTTGATTCTGAAATAAACACAAAGTCCGGAGAATGTTTTTTTAGCAACCTTGACAAGGTCGCGAATGCTCGGGGATTCCCCAAACCCCGAACATTCCAACTAAGGCCTATCATTGTTCTCGGCGGAGGAGCCTGTACTTCAGGCTCCGCCGATTGGGGGGGATCAAAGGTGTACATCGCGCACTTTCCTTTCTTGGTCGTTCTCACAATCTCTACCATGCTATCAAACCCGACTTTTCTCTTGCACCCTTTGATACCTGCTGGCAAATCCGGAGCATGCTCACTACCAAAATTCTTTGGGGAGCTGACTGTGGCCATTGACTTTTTCTGAGGGCTTTTCTTTTTGCAAATAACCCCACTAACTTTCTCTCCACACAGGGGGGGAACATTTTTCTTTGGGGATTTTCTCGGAGATCCACTGATTTCCAGAATTCTCTGTAAGGGGTTAGATAATAACACCTGAAGTTGCTTCTGTTTTACTTCACGAGCAGAGCGTTTCCACCTCTTGTTAATTTTCTTTTTTGGGGATAACTTGGAATTATGACCGCTAATTTGTTTTGGCTCCATATTGGCAGACTCCAAGCTTGGGTTTGGTAACGCAACCGGCTGGGCTGCCACCAGAAATTGGGCTTGAGTTTGACCAGCTAGAGCTGTGTTTGTGTGAGTTGGGCTTATAGTGGATTCACTTAGGGAAGGGCCCAAAATAGTTGATACCACTTCCACAAGCGGATTTGGTTCGTCAATAACCATTTCATTTCGAATCGAGGCCCCGGTCTCTCCCATGATGGGTAGGGTTACCTTCATCTTCTTCCTACATTGGATCTGTGCCGCCTCTACCAAACACTCCGGTTAGTCTTTCTGGGACCACCTAGATCCTTGTCTCAAGCTCACTGAACCATCACCTTTAGACTCCTTAGAAGCCTCTATTGATCTTGACCTCTCTGTCGAACTTCCATTTCCTTGTGACCCAAATCTGGGTTTTGATCGATCTGGAACCACTGCCCTTAGCTATGACCCATACTTACTCTGAGAACCCTCCAGAGCTACTAACCTCGCTTCTTCGTCCTGACATTCCTTGATACAGTGCCCAATTTTCCCGCAGGCAAAACAGAACTCAGGCAATCTTTCATATTTGAGATTGACGTTTGTAACCTCCTCTGATTTACTCAATTTCAATCTAAGCCATCTTTTCAGAGCCTTTGTAATATCGATTCGGACTTTCACTAGCATGAATTTACCCCAGCACTCCCTTGATTCTGCCGGAATTTCCACCACCTCCCCCAATTGTTCAGCTAGCCACTTCGCTGTTCGGCGATTCATACAACAAATGGGGATGTCATGTATCTGCACCCAGAAGTCAGCTCTATTAAAGCCCAGCTGCGCAATGTTTCCTGTTCCACTCGGTTTCTCTACCACTATCAGGTTATTGCCAAAATGCCATGGTCCTCTGGACCAGACTCTATTACGATCTTCTGTATTGATAAAGTAGAACATGAAGATGTTCTCCCCCACCAATTCCACTTCAACGTTTCCATATGGGTTCCATATCTGCTCTATCAGACCCTTAAAGGCCTCTCTATTCACTTTCTTCCCTGACAGGACCTTCCCTACGAGACACCGATCAACATCTTTCACACCTTCTAGCTCTACATCCTCCGCCATTTCTAGAACAACTTCATCCTCATCGCCTATAGTTAAGTTCTCACACATTTTAGAGATGTCTAAGTCACTCATCTTGAAAGAAAGCCTAATCAACACAAGGCAACAGAACAACAAGAAAACCCAGAGGAGATCCTCTCTAAAGACTACTCCTGAGAAGGAAGGCGAGCTACCTCTCAGACGAAACTGCTTTCACACTTAGTCTCTGTTTGAGAGAAAAGCGGAGAGAAAAAATAATATGATTAATTAACTCAATTATATTGATGTGATGTTTTAGTGTAGGTCAATGGTAACGGGCTCTATGATGGGTGGACCCATAACTGAATAAAGCTTGGTTTAGAGCATTAAGGCTAGGTCCCCTCACCAAGAGGTATGTTTTCTATTCATCTTGGATTTGATTTATTGTTTAAGGTGTTTTAATTGTTGCGTGTATTATCGAATTTCTTACATGTACTCTTTATAAACTTGGGGTTTTGTTATCCGACTATAGGTGATTGCAATAAAACAACTCATTCAAGGAAACCGAATATTTACAATAGTACTCTCAATAGTACTCTCAATAACTGTGGAACTATCTTATTTTCTGACGGTAGGTGATTGCATTAAAATCACTCATTCAAGGAAACCAAATATTCTTAGAGAGTACTTTATACTCGTTTGACTGTGTTTTCCGACCGGAGGTGATTACATTAAAATCACTTATTTTTTTTGGTGAACTGGAGGGCAACAAGCCCAGAAAACAGCAAAAGGAAAAAAACAAAAACAAAAACAGCAGAAACTAGAAAGAAGACAGAACAGTGCAGCGCCTGGAACATCCAAGGCCACTGGCATCAGCAGAAAGAACACCAGCAATCTCAAGAGGAGGCTCATCAAAGAACTGAACACCATAATCCTGCGCATGACCAAGCCGAGCTAACCCATCCGCAACCCTATTAGCCTCCCTGAAAACGTGCTGAATTCTACACTCCCAGTTAGCATCCATAAGGGTTCTGCAGCTCTGAATAATGCTAAAAAGGGGATGATTGATCATGGAAGGCTGCTGCAAGAGCTGGACACTAACAAGAGAATCAGTTTCCACAAGGACACAACTATACCCTGACTTCCAAGCCAACGAAAGGCCTTCAAACAACCCCCAAAGCATGAGACTATGTTTTTCGACTGTAGTAAAATCATTCACTTAAGGACGCCGAATATTTAGAATAGTACTCTTTATAACTGTGGGACTGTTTTTTCGGATTGGAGGTAATTGCAATAAAATCACTAATTCAAGAAAACTGAATATTCACAAGAGTACTCTCTATAACCGTGGGACAATGTTTTTCGACTCCAGGTGATTGCGGTAAAAGCACTCATTTAAGGAAACTTAATATTCACAAAAGTGCTCGCAATAACCATTCAATGGTGTTTTCTGACGTACACTTTACTATTTCCCGGCTACAATCTACTACCTTTGCAATACTGACTATTTATATTAAAATGAACGGCTTCTGCAACAAATTAACCTTTTTTATTATTATCTCCGTAACAATCGATCAATGTTTTCTTCATCTACTAACAAAAATCTTGGATGCAGCGGGCCAATCGCAACAGGGATGTATCCCGCTGCACAAAGTTTCTCTCTCTTTATTAATCGGGGAGTGTTTGATTTGTGATTCAAAGACTTTGAATCTGAATCAACCAAGAAACTACTGCTCCTCTGTTTCTTTCTTATTTCCTGCTTCCACTTTATTTTGGGAGAAAATTTAAAATATCCTTTGAAAATATTAAACTTTCATTTTTTTTAACCATATACAATTACCAATAGCAAGCGACCTCCATAGTCAAACAATATCCTCTCTGTTTTTTATTTAATAAAATACTTTTGTAGTTATGTTTTCTAAGGACATTTCTGGAAGTTCAATTTCCATTTTTCAAATAATAGTAAATTGTTTGACTTAATTTATTCTGTTCTACTCATTTCAGATCTCAATGACTTACAAAAAAAAAAAACCCCAAACAAACAAACGCCTTAATATATTCTTTTCAGATCAGCTCTCAAATAGTTGAAACTATATTTGATCTAACCATTAAAATAATGATGTGGTAAACATTTTATGGTTTACAGATCATTTTGAATGAAAACTTTGAATTACTGGGGATGTAAACATGACTAGACTTCCTCCTCAGCTTCAATGAAGTAGTGATGACTGATGAGTAGATGGATGAAATCCGAAACGGGGGGGAAATATTCACTATGGAAACAATTTTATATTACAAAATTGGTTTGGGATATTGAAAATTTGTGAAATGACAAAAAATACCATGAAATTTAGATAAGCAAAACAAAGGCGACAAGTTTATGTGTTGAATAGCTTCCTGAAAGGTCCATCCTTGCGGTCTTTGGCAGCTTCAGTAAGAGCAAGGAACCTCTTGAAACCTGTAGTGGCTGCCCCTCGTCCAAGTGCAGCTGCCCTCGTTAGCACATCTTCTCGAGAGGCAATAAAACCAACAGCAGTGGAAGCCGTCATTGCTGGGCTAATTGCTGGTGTAGCAGCAGGAGCAACTGCTGGGACAATGGTGGCGGGTTGCGTAATTCCAGGCCCATGTTTGTTGAAGTCATCCAGTATGCTCTGCTGATCAGCTTTTTTGAGGCCCTGCACATAATACCATAATCCAATCAAACCTATATTACCAAAGCACATGACATGACCAAAATTATTTCTCTAGGTCCCTCCATGCTACTGTCAAGATAAAATCTAATCAAAGTTGCCAAAATCATCAAATATTAAGCCGTTTGTGAGAAATAAATAATGTAAGTGATAACCGATCATAACTTTAAGCTCTAGAATGCGCTGAAATTCCATTGGTGTTCCCTCTGGTAGCAATGCACGATATGTATCTGCCACAGAATCAACTGGGGATAGTATGACCTATAGAATGAAGAAAAATTTTAATCGCGAGTTTAGAACTGTAACTATATAGAAACTAAACTCTGCTAGTAACTTGATCACAAACCTTTAAAAGTGCTTCAGCTTTGCTCATCTCACGGGTTACAAATTTTGAATAGCTAGCAGCACTTGTCGTCTGTATCAGAAAAATATATGAAAAGGTTAAAGATTAGAATTGTGAAATGGAACAAGAATATGTACAAATATTAAAATGATGCCTAATGTGCATACAATTTTACAGCTAATGTGCATACAACAGTGAAAAGGCCTCTCTAATAAAAGTAACTCACCTGTCGGGCAAGACTGGGTATATCTAGAAGAATAGTTTTTACAGCTTGTGTATCCAATAGCATCTGCAATAGGACCACAGCATTAAATAAAACAGAACTGAAACACACAAATACAATCACAAAGACCGCTCCCATAAATTGCACATTTATAAGGTATGATGAACAGCAGAGAGTTTTCCCAAATATTAACAGTTTGGTTATGATATCAACTTCCCAGCATAAATGAGTATGATTTTGTGCAGAGTCTCCAAGACAAACAAAAGGAGGATGCTATACTTCATACACAACTTATTAATATCAAAATATGTGTTTAATTATGATCAAAAGTGACGTACAAATAATGACAGAGAAAAGCACCACTTCATTAGATAAAAATGCAATGTTTCTGAACTTTCCTAGATCATTTGACTGTAAAATACAACTGATATTCATCCTCATTTATCTTTATAAAAGCTTTCACATAATACAGACTATAAGAAAATGGTACAGGATATTTGAGTGGAAAAAGGGTATTATTGTATGCATTATGCAAGCAGTTGCATACCGGTATAAGGGAATCTTCACAGTGAATCGATGTTCAACATTCTTTTAATGCAAATTTTTATCATTAATATAATCAATTTTTTTTTTTATTATTTAAAAAAAAACAGGGTATTGAGCTGATTAAAAAAAAAAATCTTGAAAATGGTCACTACCTGTTGGGCTCCGGTTTCTGATATGTGCCTGCATTTGAAAATATTGGCATAGAATCGTGGACCAAGAGATGATGCAAGCTGCGCAGAAGAAAAAGGGCAATGAGTTACCAAATAATTTAAAGAGAAAACACTCAAGGGTGAGATAATATATGATTATATGATAAATGACTGAGCATAAAGTTTTCAAATTTAACACTTAAAACATACAACTAAAATCCACTTTGCAGATTTGAAAAATGACTAAAGCCAAGGTCATAATTCTGGTATAAAGTATCACACATTCATGCAACTTTAGAAATTTAAGATGCTTCCCAGACATAGGCATGGGGTATCAAGTAGAAAGAAAAAGGTAAAGAAACTAAACATAAAATAAACCTAAATGCAATATTGCTTGAAGCATAAAAGAGCAAGATCTATATTCATAACCATAATATCTGTCATCTGACATGTCATTTTCTTTAATAGGTACCTTATCCAAGAAGAACTGAAAGTAAACTGGTGAAAGAAGGCTTCCAAGTACAGGAATGCTACTAGTAAGGATCATATTTATTCCATTGACATACCTGCAAGAAGATGGATGTGGTTATATGCGTAAAGTTGTCCATGTGTAATTAGTTAGGGTTCCAAATTTTTAATGGAAGTATCTTACTCTGATTGATCACCCACAGCTTCGAGGCTACCCCATGGAACACGAGTCATTGCAGCCATTTCAGCATCGAACTTTGTTTCCAGGCCAAGCACTAAGGTTACTAATGCTTTGGTTATAACTGCTGAAAATTCATCCTGCAAAGTTGCATGACAGCATGAAGACTGAAAAAATGAACAGGAGAATCACTATTTAATAATGGACTAATTAAGAAACAGACGGTACCTGCACATCAGACATATCCACTGCATCTGCTAACTGAGGATCAATTAATTTGGAGACACTTTCAGCCAATTCTTCAGACTGTCAAAATAATAAATTCAAGTCACTAGGCTTTGTAGATAGCATGTTAAGCAATTATATAAATGACCTGAAAAGGTTGTCCACCTTCAAACAGTGTGTTAGAGTGCTCAAACAAATTAAGCTTTTGGGTCTAGATGTTACTAATATGGTATCAAAGCAAATCTCATTAGAGTGCCCGGGTTCATAATAAAATCACTACATTGAAAGCATTAGAACATAATCACATAAAAATTAGAATACATTTTGCCAATTTTGTGAATTATAATCACATAACATTTATAATCACTTTACATTTTGCCAGCAACTAAGAAACAGGCTCACCGTTTTATGGCAGTATTCAGCTGAATTCACGATATAGCAAATCACCCTCTCATCCCTATCTGATGTCTGCTCAAAATTTTATATAAAATGAACGCAAATCAGTATTTGGTACAAAAAGTAGGTAATATCCTAGAAAAAGAAAACAAAGTGCAGGGAAATTAAAAATCATGTTCCTGTACCTTTATTTGGCCGTCCATACCCGTAGCTGCTGCAACAATCCCTGTACCACCCTTAGGGAGTCTTGCAAAAAGCTTTGTTGCATATGCTTTTAGGATTTTTTGAAATACCTAATATCATGATTAATAGGATTTACAATTAAATACCTGTTTTAGATTATACAGTCAAAATATGTGCAAGCAGTATGTTCTAAGTGTTTTCTAATTCGGTGTGGAAGCCGGTTCATGAGATGGAAGATTATTTAACCCTTCATTGTATCATGGCATTCTCTACTTATTAAATTGAAATGCAATCATCTTTTCCACTCAGCACTTAGTGGTATGATGTGAACCCCGACACCAACTGTTCAAGTTTGGGACAGTTGATGACATATAATTACCAAGTACTAACTTCATTGTCCATCAGGACAAGAGCACATTCCACAACATTAGTAAGCTTGTTGCCGTAAGAAAAATCCTAAATGAAATCCATGGATACAAGACAGCTGGCTCATCCAAAGAAAGAATAAGAAAGATCTCTGTTAATTAATCTATTCATTTTATTTTATTTTAGAAAACAGCACCAAAAAAAAAAGAAAATATTGTTTATAAGCAACCAGTCTTAATTAGTCATTACTCGGTGTATCCACTTGCTAGATAACATTGACAGTAATGTTGTGTTACCAATGATCTGCTCAGCCAAACCTCATTTTGTCCCATGAGGTTTCCACTTCTGGAGTCTGGACAAACCCATTTTATGCATTTGACCATTTTATGCATTTGAACCCATTTTATGCAATTAAATCCAAGCTCATTCATAAAGTCTATGCAATAAACAAGAAAAACAGGCAGAAAGGCCTCGGTCAACTGATCTTCTTTACCAGCAACAGTAAGCATCACATATACAAAATATGACTTCATTCTACATACGCAATATACTTGTTGAGAAACCTAAAGCAACATATTTCAGTCACCCAACAAAAAAGGTGCTTCGTTTACAGCAAAAGGCATGGGTTGAAGGTCATGGTTTGATCATCCATCTAGCCATAACATTCTATCATAATACACGCAAATAGTGGATCTAGTCCTTAGCTCCTTGCAACCTGTTAAATATGTCTCCCCGATAATTCTTAAATGCTACCTGATATTTTGACTTTTTGTTTGAGCACTAAACCCCCAAAGACCACCTTTTACAATTGTTTGCTCTTGTTATGATGAATGTAGCAATGAAAGAACATGGCATAATGGGATATAATATGACAAGCTTAGAGAATGCACCTTGAACAGATTAAATAATGTCTGGCTCTTGGTTAGAGCACTGCACCGCTTTAAGCTCCTTTTGATAATAAGAAACAACTACAATTAAAAACAAAGAGCAACTAAGTATATACGGTGGATAAAAACAAAATAATAAAAAAAAGTACCATTGACCAAAACAGCCACCAAAAACAAAAACAAAAGAACACAATACAGACTCTTTAAAAGAAAAATATAGAAAATACTATCTCACAGTCCCCACCCAACTAAGCTGTATTAGGAACAAAGTATCCAGAAGTTCTTTAGTGACTGAGGCCCATAATATTTATATTATTTTATTTTACAGGAGAGTGAGGCCCATAATAAAACTAATTACCAGGTGTTCCTAAACACAAGAATCTAGTTAGTTAAGCATTTCAATCAAGGATATTGGAAATTCTTGCTTTACTCAGATTCAATTTGGACTGCACATGTGGTCCTTAATTTGCTCAAGTAGTAAACGTTAAGGTCACGCAGGGGGTCATTAACTCAAATCTTAAATATTAACGATTAAACAAAATAGACAGCAAATTGGCAAAAGAAATGCAATAAGGCAGCTGCATTTGCAATATAGAAAATCATGGAAAAAGTGACAACTAATAGCATACTATATGTTATATCCTTGAGAGTTAAAAAAGGAAACAGATGTAATTACGAAATTGTCTAACCTACAACTAAAATTTAATGTATCCTATTTATTTCTTTAATATATGTAAATTAAAGATAAGTTCACTGCATGAGACCAAATTAAAAAGGTCTACTGGCCAGGACCCAGTTGTATATACCTGGCAGAGCTTTTCTACAACAATTTTTACATCATATTACTGGCAAATTAAAAAAAAAAAAAAGTTACACTAAGTATTCAAATACTTAATTTCAAAAGAAATCCCCAGATGCCATCAAAGTAAAATTCCAAATGCTAATTCAAAGCTCCCACTATACATCACACATTTTCAATGAGAAACAGTAAATTATAGTACATACTTGCATGCTACTGTTTAGAACATTATTCTGACTTCCCTCTTCGATGTCCCATGTTTCCTCCTATTACAAAATAATTAGAAAAAAAAAAAAACATTATTTTAAGGAAAAATTATGCACAAGATCCACAGAAGATGCAATATACTACCTGAACAAGTTTCTCCAGATTCTCCATTAGAGTCTTCTCTTCTAGTTCTACATAAACTATCAAATGAGGTTCGAAGCAAGATGAAATGATTCCACGGAAGTTAAACTGCAAAATCAGCGGGTACAAATAATTCTCAGCCTCTATCTTTATTAGCCTAAAGCTTGAAACAAGTCCCAACGATTATAATGTCAGTGAGAAACATCATATGATGAACACAGTCCTCCCTTGCACAAGATCACATTGTTAATAGTTTTTTTACTTTTTAGGGAGAGATTTAGCTACTATAACAAATCTGTATAGTTAATTTTTGTGGACGGTCGTCCATTGAGTAGTAATTTGTGTCATCCCAGCATTTTAGTTTTTCCATGGAGAATCATATAGATAGTCAAAAATTGCCTAACTTCTAATTGCAATGATTATTTATTTATTTATTTAGATATCAAACGGAAACATTTATTCTAAAAAAAATCTTCTTCCTTTAAAATATATATATATCTCCTGACTATGCAATACATAACATAGCATGATATTTTTTTTTTC
Source organism: Acer campestre (assembly GCA_954870605.1). Lineage (NCBI taxonomy): Eukaryota > Viridiplantae > Streptophyta > Magnoliopsida > Sapindales > Sapindaceae > Acer > Acer campestre. The sequence continues at coordinate 20,447,680 of OX940810.1, forward strand.
AAATAAATAATAATAGTTTCTTTTAGATATCAAACAGAAACATTTATGATTAAAAAATTCTGTAAAAAAAAAAGCTAAGAAAATCTCCTGACTATGCGGTACATAACATAACCCTTAGAGATTAGTACAAATAGAATCTTTACAAATTAGTGTATCCTAGAATTCCTTAGTGATGGACACACAAAGAGAGGCATAGCCGCATAGGATCTAACTTTATCCCAGAGTCACCTCATCCTTGGAGTCTTCAAATTCTTTTTTATTTCTTTCTTGCCATGTATCCCATACTCCTCCAAATAACCTAGCCTTTCTCTAGAGAGAGCACAATAATCCACCGAAAATAAAAACAAACAGCATTCTCATATAACCCAAATCACCCTCACTGCCTTGATGACATTAAACTACAAATTCAAAGCAATAGCACAGTGGAGTAGAGATGATTTATTGACTGCAAAGATCAAAACAATCTAATAACCTGACAAGGCAAGTTGATGGGAATCTTGATGGGCCTCTATTTCTACAAAGTTTAGTGAACTTCTTTCCTTATTTTGAACCACATCACATTTGTATCTATCTTCCTGTATCTTAATTTTGTAATTAATAAATTCTCATAAGAAAAATAATAATAAAACTGAAAACATTACAAGACATGGACTTGAAAGAAAAACGGTTTCATTGTCAAAGCCTGTCAATATAACCAAATAATACTTGAATCTTCTTATAGAATACAGCATACTTCTGGTAATTCCGGATAAAACAAAGGAGATCCTAGAACATGAGCCTTTTTCCCTATTATGGCAACTATATTCAGTGATCATAGATGTTGTGCAGCTTGATGGTATGGTTGAAAATTATCATCAAGCAATTACATGTAAGAACAAAGAAAAGATAAATACATACCCCAGCTCCTGGCACCGTCAAGTCTTTATTTCCATTCTTTTCCTGCCAAACAAAATAAAAAGGAACACTAGGTGACTTGATAATCGAACACGGTTTATTAGATACACTTTTAGTCAAGTATTAGCAACAGATGAGGCATACTTCAGTCGCACTTCCTTGATGTGCAGCAAGCTTTTTTTCATATTTCTTTCGAATATCCGACACATTTTGACTATTATTTTCTGCTTTACCGATTTCTTCAATGTCTTGCCCAATCTCTCTACTTCGGCTCGCTCCACCAAATTTCTCTTCCAATTCATCCTCAAATTCTAGAGTCCTTTGTAGTGCCTATAAAAAGTTTCGAAAACATATAAAACAACGTAGTGACAAAATTTCCACCCTGAACAGAAAATAGTCAAGAGACAGAGCATAAGAGACCGACAATGATTAACATCCCTTACAGTCAAATTTATCAAAATAACAAATATTGGAAACAAACGTTAAAACCAAATGTTTCAGGCACACCACTATTTCAAAAACAGATAAAATAAATAAATAATGCCTTGAAGTTGAAAGCCTGAAAAATTAGGAACTTGGAACCAAAGTTATAAATTTTTTTTAAATGCTTAAAAAAAAAATCAATAAATCGAGGAACCATATACAAGTTAAGTGAGAATAAGCCAATCCCAACTCACAAAAACTGATAGGACCAGCAGCAAAAAGAAAAAAGAACAGCCAAAAGATAGGCCTACACAGCAGCACAAGACAAATAACCCTCTCCAGGTAACAGCAGCCTCCCGATTAAGGTTTATCAAGAAAAAAGGAACTCATTTAATCTGCATAAATAGAATCCCAAAGAAAGCCTCAAAATGTATTTTTCCCCATAAAATATGGATCTCCTCCCCCTTATCATCCTCAAACACTCTTTTGTTCCTCTCCAGCCAAAATACCCAAAAAAGAGCCATCATAGCAGAATTCCAAATAGTATAAGCTTTAGGGAGATTTGCAGTTGAAAGAAAGCACCTTTGACCTATCCTAGATGACGGGTTCAAATTTTAGCACTATGATACTGCTCTCAAATTCAGTTTTGAGAAAAATATAAGAATTGGGAAGAGCACTTCAGCAGTAATATGCACTTTCTTTAGGGGAGAGACATACAGCTATAAAATCAGTCAAATTTCAGTTTTGAGGAAGGTATAAGGATTGGGAAGAACACTTTCAAGCTAATAATTACTTTTCTTTTTCTTTTCGGGGTTTGATTACTGGTGGTTTCTTTTGGCAGATGAAAAACAAAGTGATGACTGCAACTAGAAAAAACAAACTAATAAATATATAAAGATTTAGTAAATCATTTTCATAATCTCCATGACCTCCAGGCTAGCGGTATGCCTTAAAGGTTAGTTCCTACTCTTAGGTGCAACAAGGTACGAGAAGAGCATACGCCATCCAAATAAATATGACAGCTAGCAAAGCTAAAAAAGATTGCGCAAGAAAATCTGCAGGAAGAACTCACCAAGGGAAAAACATCCAATATTACCTGGTAGGTATACTCATGCAAATATGATAGGAGAACAGTTAATCATTTGCTTCCATTAGTATACAGCATCAAGTTTTCCTGGATCATGGGTTCTCCTTATTTGGGGTTATACCTAATTGTGCCCAGCTAAGTGACAGTTAAACTAGCTTTTGATATAGTTGGAACTTGGAAGGAAAATTCTGAAAAGGAGAGGAACTTTATATAAAGTGTGGTCTCAATTCTTGTACAGAGGATCTGGAGGGAAATAAAAAGAACAGTAGGAAATTTAAAAGAGTAATCCAGTTACTCGTCGCACTAGATAGACTATAAGCAGTTATTTGGCTTCCACTTCCTTATATCCTATACATCATGCAGGTTAGATACTTCTCATATACTTACTATTACCTACAATAACAAGTGAAAGAAACAGAAAACAAAAAAGGGAGTGGCGAAGAAAAAATTGCCTTTGACATTGTAGGCAAACAAAATCCAGGAAATGAGCTTGTGTGATTGTCATCCAGGAAAACAGTGCCACAAAAACCCTATTCTCAAAGTTTTGATTAAAGGTTCCAACTAGTTTGACATGACATATTTCCAACTCTTATAATGAAGAAACTGAGTTAGTCTACACTCTACAGGAAACATAATTTTCAGTTGAATATCAAAACCACATTCAACAAAGACTATGGATTAGGTTGCAAGCACTATAAAACATGGAGAAAGACACATTCACACGCGCACACACACACACACACTCACACACATATATATATAGAGAGAAAGAGAGAAGAATTGGTTACGATTCTTATGAAAAAAGAAAAAAAGAAATGAAACATCTATGACATAGACATTATGATTTACGTTCTAAATTGCAACTAAGTTCCCAAATGTAGCAGAAATGGTCAAGACATGAAGATAAACCACGGACATAGGACATTAGCATGGACAAGACTATACATCAAATCACCGAGTTTAACTCATCTATCATGTGATTTTACTCAAGTACATATAACACAGATGAATTAATATTCATAAATTATATGGGTCCATCACCCAGTTCAGTTAGAGAACATAGATTACCAACAGTAATGTTCCGACATCAGGTTTGTCTTTCAAATAATCGAGGATTCCCTCCAGTTGTTTCCTGGAAACAGAAAACCGTCACATTCTAAAGTTATATGCATTATTATTATAAAATAAAATGTATAATGAGATAGCTTTTTAATAATTTATAGAGTAAAGCATAGTAGTATTGAAACCCCCATAATCCATAGGTAGTCAATACCCAAAATAAGCTTTGACTCAAAGTGAAAAAAGATCATATGCCCAAAGATTTCAGTAGCTATTCAAGAATTTTTCTCTGAGAGAAATGAAGACTTTTAAGAGCAATAAGTAGCTAGAGCCAGCAAACAATAAATTTGCGGAAGATTAACGTCCTTATTTGGACCACCGTGTCAGAGTGTATAAGTTTTCTTTGGGGCAACTATGTTACGTCAAAGGCCAAAAGTCATGTAAGAATCCTAACATCAACTTCCATGAACTACATAATTTATTTGTTTTTTTTTTTTAATATCAATCTCTGAGCATCCAAAAATAATGTTAGAGAGGTATTTTATTAAGGAAAAAAAAAAATACTTTAGTCTGTCTGTTGGCTAAATGTTTAGAAAAAGTAAAAATTAAAATTGAAATAAAAAAAATAAAAAAAAATTGACATTTACTATCTTCCCTTCCCCCCCATGACTTCCAGCAATACATTTTGCTTCCAAGCATGATACAAAATTTTAAATCAAGTTCAAGATACCTTGTCTTTTTACAGAACTGGATACAGAGCCGATAAGGAACATGCCATGAAGTAGGAAAAATTTTCCATATTTCTTCATTGGTTCTCATTCGACGTTTGATCCATGCATATCTTCGTTCAGTTTTATCCAGCTTAGCCAGTTCTGGAAAAACATTAAACATAACGAATTTCAAATTCTAGGACACTAAAGTGGAATCTCCATAAAGTATTTACACAAGTTAGACAAACCAGCTCCTTCAAAGATCTGTTCATATGAAGTTAGCTCTCGGCTGCAAAAATTATTTACTAACTCTTCCCTCACAGATGGCTCCAAGGCATCAACAACTAAGCAAGCCTCGGATAACTGCTGCAGTAAATTAGTTTCTTCTGTCTCTTTCCCAGTACCTAAGCTGATATAAAAACATAGATACTTTAGGATATATAAATACCTTATATATACCTTAATTAATAGTAGGAGACAAATTTTCCAGCATGGAAAATCATCTGACAAGAGTTCATAGCAATACAATGATGAAATTAACCTTCCCAACATTAGCTCAAGCGAAAACTTTTACCAACTGCTAGGTAACCCCAAAACCTATAATTTTATATCTAATTTCAAATACTGTAAACTTATATATAATGGAGATATGAATTCTCCCTGACATATAATTCTTTGACCCGATTCTCATATTTACAAATGCTCACCGTACACATGTTGAGAACACTCATAAACTTCATGACAAAGAGATCATAGTCCCAGGCCCAGCCAGATATTGCATAACGATTCCATTGAAATAGCCAAAAATAAAAAAGGAAACTTTGCAAGTTCAATATATAAAAAAAAGGATCTAAGAATTTTTTATTTTCTTTTGAACAAAAACAGTTGTATTGAACAAACGGATTTACAAGTGTAGAAAGCAAGCTGTCCTTAACAAGAAACAGCTACCAAAAGACAAAAAATAAGCCTGTACAAAAGAAAAGATAAAGCTCTAAAGCAAGAGCAAAAAACAGAACTATCAAGCTATAGCAGTTTCCCAATTAAGGTTGATAAAGAAGAAAGGGACTTCTTTAAAAACGGTAGAAACAAAAGCCAAAAGTGAATTCTATCCCACAAAAAGCAAATAGTTTCCTCTGTTTTGTTCTCAAAATTGCTTCTATTCCTTTCCATCCAAACAACCCAAAAGAGAGTCATCGTGGCACACCACCATAGAATTTTAGCATTACAACTTCCCCCAAAAGGAACAAAAAATTCAACTAGAACATCTCTACGATGGAGAGGCAAAGGCCCCTTTAGATGGGCAGCTTCCAAAAATTTATTCCAAAGGCTGGAAGCAATGGGACAGCGGAGAAAAAGATGATCTATGCTCTCTAGATTTCTTTTACACATGATACACCACTAAGGTTGCAAACACATCCTAGGTCTTCTGACTCTTCTCCTTCGTATCATGTCATTGGTTTTTAATTCCCATGACATGATCTAAGCCAGGAATTTTACGTTTATAGGGACCTTAACCATCCAAACCACTTTAGAAAAAGGTCAAAAGGACTACAAAAATCGTAATTTTATTGGTTCAATTAAGTTCAAGGGCAAAATCGTCTTTCAGTTGATTCTGTAACAGTAGACAGTCAAAAAACTGGTCAAAGGACCAAACTGAGCTATTTTTAATAATTTAGGGACCTCGTGATCCTAGAATAGAAAGATAAGAAAAAACTATCTTTCCATCAAAGCGGGACTAGATTGAAGTTTCCCCTTTTTTATTTATTTTTATCAAAAACAACTATATATTAGCATAAAAATAAAAAAGTAATGAAGGTTGAATTAGGGATCCACACAAAAACTCTATAAAAGCCCCAAAAATACAGAAGTGAGCGCCTGAGCAGTATACCCCCCCATGAAAACCGACAAAAAATCCTACACAATAGAAGTGATGACCATATGTAGAAGCTTAAATCTGAAAGACTTCAAGGCCTAAACAAGTATTCTTTTGTAATAGGCAAGAGTCTAAAGAATTAATGATCTATTTCAACTGCCTTTACTTGAAATATGAAATATCCCTAATCTAATTCAATTTCTTCACGTATTACAAGAATTCTCTAGATATGACTCTTAGGAATGCAAAGTAGATACATAACAATACAGCATAATGACAATCCAAAAACAAATAACTTAATAAATGCATGGAAAGCAGAAGACCAATGTTAGCATTAGCAGTATAAATTATAATGAAGCACCTACATACTGGTTGCTAAGGGACAGAAAAAGCGTCAAAGACTAAAAGATAACATACCTTGAGAAGTCAGAGAACACATGTGACTTGAGTATTTGTTTTATATTCTTAAACTTCTCCCTGAGCTCTGTTATCTTAGGAATATCCCTATAGGCTTCAAAATGATTACATAATTGGTTTACAGCCTGAAATGCATTTGAACTAGCATTGTAAACAGGATGCACTGTCCTAGAACATCAGCAAAAAGAGTATTCAAGGAAGGAGATTAAGAGGAGCAAAGAGAGGAAACACACCAAAAAAAAAAAAAAAGTTTAATTGCCACAAAGTTAAAAGCCATGGCATAACCAATATCATTTTTTGAGTACGGATTTAAGGATTGACAAGTAAAATACCTCAAGCTGTGCAGCTGCCTCCTTATATTGCCGTTTCGAAGCCATTACCTGAAGCTGCTCAACAGCAGATACTGCACAGTGCCACATCATGGAAAAGTGTTGTAACAAATCTTATACAAAAGACATGCAATTTAGCACTCAAACCGGCATCAAAGAGAGAACTTGACTGTCAACACATTAATTGTCACATGTTCTATCATTAACAAAGCCATGAATACATATGCCAATCATGTATATGATACGTGCTCCTCAACAGCACAACTTATAAGCAATTGTTAACTATTTACAATGCATAACACTCTGTTATCAAAAAAAGAAAGAATTTCACTCTTTCAGATGCAAATACCTATTTTTAGATATCTTATAATCCATAACTAGCAAAAACTCGTACTCCATTCTGGATTAGTGATATAAATGATCTAAATGACAATTAACAACAAGAACACATAAACAATTCAGTAAAAGAACAAGAAGCAATAGAATAGACTAACCTAGCATTGTAAGACGATGAAGAGCTGTAATTGTAGTTGTTATATGCTTCTTTGCAAAGTCCAACTTCTTAATATCACGACATATTTCTTGAACCATTGTTTCACTTTGTTCAGCTTTGGTTTTTATTTCTCGGATCTTATACATGAGTTCCTGTATTGCCACCAAAAAGCTCAAATGAAGAAAAAAAAAATTCAAATACATTAGACGCTTTTTATTTTGTTTTCAACAGCTTAAACCATTAACAAGAGACTCCTATATGGACAAATGTTCCTTAATGTAATTACCTTGTATGGCTATATCTTATTACTTTGTTAAGAATCAACTCGTACAGCAATATATATAGTGGTTGATAAACTTTATACATAATGAACTGACCTCAACAGCATGCGTAGCAGCAGCAAGATCTTCCTTTGCTTTCGTTCCTGAGTTACTCTGAAGTCATGGTCATAAAGCAGTCAAAGACTAAAAATAATCATATAAAATCCTTTTTTCCAAACGCAAATCAATGCAAGATGGTGTCGATAATACTTCTATTTTTTTATAGGAAAGCGAAAAATTTTATTAAGAAAACCAGAAAGAGAGATTATTAAAGTGAATCAACAGTCCACTGAGGGTCCAAACATTTCTACCATATGAGCCCCAAAAACTATACAAAACAGCAAAAAATCTCTAGTAAAAACCTATCCTGCTCTTACAGTATCCTCCCAAAAAACTTTATATGAAAAAAATCAACCCCAAAAGTAAACAACACCTAACTAAAACCCTTCCCTGATTGAGAAGGATAAAGAAGACGGGAGTATCCTTAAATTCCATTAAAACCAAAACCAAGCTGATTCTAGTAGTTAAATTATTTGCCACAAGGTATTACCTCATTCAGTAGAAAATAAAAAACGACAGAGATCATTAATGTTGTGTGTTTGTGTGTACAGGTGTGGAAGGCAGTCAATAACAGCTTTAGTCCCACTTGGATGAAAGATTAAATACTCATTCTGGCCCAAAGGGGAGACAAATGATTACATGAATTATGAATTAGCTATAGAAACAAGAAAAGCCATATCAGAATTGAGACAACTTCAATACTATAAGGATGATAAATATGAGGAAAAGATACAGTGAAATAACAATCACCGCACAAAACATCAGTGCAAATATAAGAGCTATCCTATCCCAAAAAGAAATGTTAGCAGGTACCAAAAAATAGGATAAAAAAAAACAGAGAAGAAAAATAATAAAAACATCAAATGACTAACTCAAAATGCAATCAAGCTCTCACTAACTACAATACCAAACTAAGTCCAGAAAGAACTCTATGCTTAGCTGGAATGTGCACAACATTCCTAAACTCTGCAATGAGATGGAGAAACATAATGTAAGAACTTAAATGAAAATGGTCCATTTTACCATTCTTTACTTTATAATTCAAGTACTTCTCATCATAATTCAGTCTAAATTACACTCTATTAAAGTGGATATTCAAAGTAGATATTCTTAAAGAAACTAATCTTGCATGCTCTGGATTCTACACTTGCAGACCACTTTTGGATACGGTTTAAGCTTTTCCAAAATCTATTTCTTTATTTTTTTAGTAACATCCCCTTCAAATCCAGACAGCTTTGATAAGATCCCCACACTCAAGTATTTCTTTCTTTTTAAATTCCAGTGATCCCTATATTTAATTCTGCATCCGGATGACAGAAAGATAATCCTTACATATAACATGACAGTCGAGAAGAACTGAGGCATCCTCAGACTCATTCATCCCAAAAGGTAATAGCATAAGGAGAGGGGGAGAAAGAATACTTCCCAAGCATCGAGCCACGCCCAAACAAGAAAAGAAGACCACATCTATATAGGTTATAATGTGCAATACGGTCAAGAAGATAATAGAAGCCAATACAATTAGTTCAGACTAAATTGATGGAGTATACCAATAAAAGACAAGTAATAAAATATTGACCTGTTGGCGAACAGCAGCTAATATTCCAGCATCCACACGACGAATCTCGCTATGTATTTTTTGCATAAGTGGCTCCACACCAGATAAAGATGCCTCTGAATATTAACCACATCTCACAATATCAATATAATAAACATTAAACAAGACAACATGTATTATCTAAAACGGAAATTATGAAATACAAATCCCACAAATTAAATTAGTAAGAAGATAAACTATTTAGCGGAAAAGTTGATTGATAGGTTATGTGCAACATATGAAAGATAAGAGGAAGAAGCAAGCTGAAGACGTTAAGTTGATTTTGTACTTCAAAGCATTTACGTATTTATTGTTCAAAATGGGAGAAAGAGAAAAAAGATTAAAAAAAATTAAATTAAATTAAATTAAAAATAAATAAATAAATAGTGTATATGAGAGAGAAAGAAGATTGTAACCTGTTGGGAACATCTGATTTATGTAATCCAATGCACTGGACTTGTCCATTGCTTGTAAAATAGTTCAGAGAACTACTAATTTTAGTCCCTTCATAATAATAACAACAAAGAACTTATAAGATTGGTCAGGTGATATGAACGTGATGAACATATCTGTAAATTTCAACGAATGCATATCCTGTTCTGCAAACAGCAAGATGATCTTCTACTATACAACTAATAAACAAAATAAGAAACAGATGGCACTTAGGGCCTGAACTCCATCCAAATCGATACCTAAACTAGCATGTAAACAAGTTTAGTACAGTTCACACATCAAGTAAACAACAAAGAAAAAAAAATCAGTGAATTACACAATTTCAATGTATATTTATGCCGGATCTATCGTCCCAATTGAGGAGAACTAAGCCCAGATCCTAGTGAGTGGGATTTTGTGATTTACTGTTAAGGCATTCCTTCCTTTTTCTTTTCGTTTCTTTATGAGATCTATGTTTGATTATTATGTGTACTCAGCAAAGAATACAATAATCAATTTCATCTGAGAATATGAAATTGTAAAATTTACAAGAAAAAAAAGAGGTTGGGACTGACCGGCAGTGGGAGGAGTGATGTGTCAACGGCGGCGAGAGAGAGTAGAGACGATTAGACTTGAGAGATTAAGAGGAAGTGAATTTGATTCAGAAATACAGAGTAATGTCATGATACCAGAAGGTAGAATCCATCTTATGTGGAAGATCATTTTTCAATAGTTAATAGACACCGGTTAGCTACCAACGGAGCAGGGCTATTACAGACTTTTCAAACCCTTTAAACAAAACCAAAAAAAAAAAATGCTTGAACTCTTATACATGTCCACGGGAAGAACTGTTTGGGTCGGGTTTGGACCAAAACCGAATATGTATAGACAGTTCTAATTTTATTTTATTTTATTTTTTCATACGGTTCTTTTCCCGAACCGCATCATGACACCATGCGGATATGGACCAACCCTAGAGTCTAAACTAATTTTATGGTCCGATAGTTTTCTTTGCAGAGGCGGATGTATAGCCGACCCGAGTCTCTCTAGTTTTTTTTTTTTTTTTTTTACACCTATGTGTTTTAATTTTCTTTATCTTTTTTTTTTTATATAGAAAATTATTAGAGCATTTACCTTGTAAAAATCTGAAAATGGTTTCAATATAACTTATTTTATTTATTTGTTATAAAATTGTGAAATATTTATAAAAGTGGTTAGTCTAAACCAACTTAAAATTTTGATTTAAATTTGTAACTTCAATATCCATTTATCATATCGATCCAATGGTGAAAAAAAATAGTAGATAACAATCTTTAGATTTTTATTTTTATTTTAAATATTAAAATAATTTGAAATTTAAAAGAGGATAGACTTGAACCCATAACCTCATAGTGTAGGTGTAAATGGCATACTGTGTCAACCTCTAGATTTAAACCAAATAAATTAATGGATTTCTAAGTCAAACTTTTACATTGATATAGTTTAACCCTTGAAAAAAAAAAAAACACTTGAAATATCTATTTTAAAACGTAAAACATGTTTAAAAAACGTGAAATATGTTAAAAAAAAAAAAAAGTGAAAGATTGCTGATTAGAATCTTTAGATTAGTTTCTAAGAACTGCTTTTTATTTTTCAAAAACAAAATAAGAATAGTTGCAAAGATTTTCTGCCTAACATTTTCTAAAGGTTGTTTGCAGAAATAAAAGAAAAAAAACAGTGTTTTTAAATTTATAACTAAAAACCTGAAAACAACAATTTATTATTTTCCATTATCTTCAAAACAAATCAGGAATTTTCCCTCTAAAGAACTATTTTACCCATTTATTGAGTTGCATGTCATGTGGTTACAAAGTTCAATTGCACATGGTTAAAATCGAAACTCTAATATGTAAGAGAACCATTTCTGAATTTCTCACTTATTTTAATTTTTAATACCATATTGACTTTGGAATACTGTTACTAATACAAGGTGACCACTATACCTATAAAATTTACAATCAAGTAAATGGGATGGAATCACATCCCAGCTTAGGTCAAGATACTTGCCGCGTCCAATCTTTTTGATTCAAGTATTCAAGCACGATGACGATCCCAGCTACAAGCCTTCTCTTTTTTCCCCATGTCAATTTGATCAAGCCAACTAAATTATACTAAAATTGAAAAATGGTTAGTGTCTAATCAGTATGTTTTTATTGGTTCTTCACTACCTGAAACAACCATCCTCTAATTGGGATTCATTAATCTTTTTGATAGCAATGAAACATCTTCAGGAGACAACATTAGAGCACCAGTACTCAAGTAATGTCTAGCTCGCCGACCCCTGCAAGACAAAGTTATCAACTAAATATAAACACCATGGCAACGGATGTACATTAATAATTCATCACAAATTTGCAGACATCGAAAGTACCTTCGTCCTTTTGTCTTGTTGGTGCATTCTGATAAACGGGAAGTTTCTGATCTTGAAATGCAGCCCAATGAAGAAAGATACTCATGAAACGCAACACCTTTCAGTCCCAAGTAAGATTTCTTTGGAACTAAAGACTTAATGGTATTGAAAAGACATAACTTCATCTCCCTGAAACACATAGATTCAAAGTAAGAATATGTATGTTTACAAGTGAAACATTGGTAGTCTACTGGTTTAGTTTATACAAAAAGAAGACAGGATAGCAAGTGTGACTGCTATTAATGACAATTTCAGCTTAAATGAGTCGAACAGATAGTGAACATGCTCTCATTGATCGAGAACAGAAATGCACTACAACAGGCAGAGCACAGTATTTAAAGTTCCAATACTCACATCTAAAGAAATCTTACCTATTCAAGAGATACTTGCACTCGCATGCAGCTTATTTACATGTTTACCAACTTGCATACAATAGGTTCTACAAAAGTTATATTTTAGCTTCATTCCCCCAAAACTTTAACATTTATCAAAAGGTAAGGTGAGCAAAACCACATAAGATTTAATAGGCAATTCATCCAAGTCAAAATATTCAAGTCATATGCAAATGAAGTATAAGGGAATAAGTCCAAGGGGTATAATGTAATTGGTTAGATCTCTAGCAAGAAAGTTAGAGATCAATCCTCAGCAACAACCTTGAAGGATTCAGTTTCATTTGTATTTATGCATCGGGTGTGGTCAAGATCCGCGGTAAGGAAAGAGAACAGAGTATGGGCATTAAAGGTAACAAGGAATTCAAAGGATATGTACCTTTCCAACAATATTTCACTTTTCACCGGGCTCAGTTCTAAACCATTTCCAATATTTGAGATCCCACTTGATTCCACATTCTGTCCGATCAATTTACCCAATGCCATCATGTTAGTTGTGGAGGAGATCATCTCCCACGTCAAATCCACCCGTGCATTAGAACCCATTTTATATCCAATAGTTGAAATTTCTTTTGCGTAAAAGCAGAATCCGTGCTGCGCAATTGTGGAAGTCATCTGTAAGTGCTCGTCATACCAGCTGGATGCAACTGATTCCTCACTAGGAAACATTGGAAATTCCAGAAAGTCCTGCAGAAGTACCTAATTACTACAATGGATAACACATGCAAAGGAACAAAAAAGGAAGAAGATACTGGATAACAGATTATTTACCAGAGTTCGACACTTAGAAAGCAACAAGTCAGCTTCAGAGATTAGTTTGCACATTCCATAGACAAGTTTTACAGTTGGGAAAGCATCTGAATTTTCTGAGGCGACATATCTTTTTAGGTCTTCATTACTTCCATGAAGTTTCTTCCATGATTCTTTAACTAAATCAATTGCCATGCAAGGCTTGAGCTTCTCCATAGGTTTGGACATCCTTTTGGTTTCCATGCGGCTACACTCGTCCATTACTTGATACCCTCTTGATATAGCCTCCGCATGTTCATTCTGAGAATCTACCACCTCCTCTCTGTGAGATGACTCTCCAATAACATCACAAAAATTCTCCAAAATATCCGAACTTTTAAATAATTCAAATGTAGATTTATTCTCAGCTAAAACTGGTACAAATTCGTGAATAAATTCATTGCTCACAGAAACTTCTACAGTTTCAGCAACATAACCACCACAAATTGTTGCAGATAACTCCACTCCATAATCAATTTCAGTCTCCGGAACAAATGACGATTCAGGAACACATGATAAATCAATTGACTCGCATGTACCATTCATGTGCAAGTCATTTGTTATTTCTGGACAACGATACAAGTGTTCCTCATTTTTTTCTGCTTCAGGGTGGAATAGATTCTCATTCAATCGATCTATGCAGTTCTGCACATTTGAAAAATGGGAAGGAAACCTACTATCATCTTCAAAGAATAATTCATTGTTAGTTTTCCTGTCCACATCTATAGGAAGTCCATCACCAAAGAGCTCATCTTCAGAATCGGAAAACGTAACCACATTGAATTTTCTCCGATTATTTCGCCGTGAGAAAGAAACTGGGGTGCTAAGGAAATCATGAATCTCACATTGAATATCAGAAGGATCTGCAAATTTATTGCTTGTGGGAACAGAGTAATTCCTGCTTAGCATTGCTTCCTTCTTGGCCTCTGTAGAGTCTATTTCATTATTATGCATATCTTTACTATTTAGCATTTCCTTCTGTCCTTCCCACTCAACTGCCTTCACCAAGGTTAAATTTTCTTCCATCAAGGATAATGAAACAGAGATCTCCTTCTCCACTAGCTCAGATAACGGAGATGGGAAATTCCAGGGTATTATCTCTGGAAGTATTTGATGACCAATCTCAGGATCAAATTCTGGTAGACCACACATTTTCTGCATTTTTTTATCTGAAAAAGGAATGGGTTATGTTAAAAACTAGATGCCTTCCCTCTACAGCCATGACAGTGGTAATGACTTGAAAAATAAAAAAATTAATGCTTGTAAACATGTACTCCAGTAGATGATATTGTGATTTCTCATCCACTGAAAAGGAATTCTACAAAACATAATAACAAAAAAAAAAAAAAAAACACATTCCATTGTTCACCAAAGCATTGGAAGCCACAAAACCGTCATGCAAAATGAACTCCTTACAGCTGACCAAGTCATCAAAATATACTCACCACCCAAGTTAACCTAAAGCTAAGGAAATAAAACATAGTCCAAGGTCCCAGTATGAGATCTCTTGAAATAGCTGCAAAGTTAACTGAATACCAGATTTCCACAATTTGTAAAAACCAATAACAGGAAAACATTAGTGATCACATATGCGTGTGTTGTGTGATTAACCTTTTTCAAATATTTTATTCTGGCACCAGAACTGAAGATGCATAATGGTTTTCCGGATATCTCCCCGACAGTGTGCAATTAATTGCTCAATTAAATGAGGTTGAATTTCAACTTTTTCTGCTGCACAAATCTACAGAAAACAGTATGGATTCAAATTATTATAAGTTTCCCTAAAATGAAAGCAGAGTCGAGAAACATGCACTAGAAGACATACCATGTAAATATGGGAACGCAAGTCCTTTGATGACGGCATCGTGAAAGACACCTCAAGTCTGTCCAAATTGTCTGGCAGAGAGATATCATTACCTGAAAATTAGCAATAACATGAAACTGTAACAATATAGAGTGAACGACTAGTAACAACATCAATAAGTTAACCAGATTATCCCCTTACTGTTGCTAGTCAAAATCACAGGCCCCTTAGCTTTATCAGCAATTTGTTGCACTGCGGCAATAAACCCACGGTCTTCAGGGAAAAGGATATCCACATCCTCAAAGAGAATTAAAGGTTTAATGTGACCTTTATCATAGACAACTCTCTCTTTACAGACAAATTTTCCAGATCTTTCCTTGACTCCATGAAAAGTTTCTTCATCTGATTTAGGTATCAATTCAATCACCTCACTATCAACCTGTTGCGCTGCTTCACCGTTGCATAGGGTTTGGAGAGATATCATAAAATTCTTGCTCTGGGAATCCACAGCATTTCCCAGTGACCTGGAAGAAAATACTGTATAATGTAGGATAGAAAAGTATATTCTTAAACACTGATATTTGTAGCAGATACTATTCATAAAATAATGGGCAGCAAAAGAAAAGGAAATAAGAAGTACAAGCATCACTGCTGAATATTAATTCAAGTACCTGCTAAGGCAATGCGATTCTAGAGCTTCTCCCAATTTCTGTCTCACAAGAGCTCCATTCCGACAATCAGATGCATTGTTCTGAGAAAGACAACAGATTAGACACCTTATTTAGTAGCTTGCTTTCATTGTATTCACCTATAAAAGCACAATATTCTCTCTTTCTTTTCAGTTGGTGAAATAACCTAATGGTCATCTGATATCAGAGAAGGATGGACCATGCAGTTAAGTTATTACTCATCCGCATTTTACAAACGACACTTAGCATGTAAATGATCTAAAGTCACGCCCTCTTAATTTTTTTACAGATTTCACACACACACACAATGTCCACTATCTTTGCCTTTCTACAGGTTGTTATTTCATGTCAGGTGGATGAAATTGATAGAGGCCATAAAGATGGTCAACGGAAATGAAAAAGTGGTTCAAGAATAATATTATAAATACAATAGTACCTCCAGAACTTTAAATCCATTCTCATTTGCACAGGCATGGATAGCTGCTGATTTCCCGCTCTACAACATGAGACATAAATTTTAACCACTAATACAAACCAAAAGCATTTGCAACAAACATATATTGAAGAAATAATAGCTACATAACTCCATTATACAACTATATGTTATCAAGAATGAAATGGAATAGCACTACGATCATATCTTCTCATATCTGCCAATGTATGCATGTATCAATGAGGATGCAACAAGAATTACGAGATGTACAAGAGGAATGCTGATATATCTGTCTACAGACTTCAAGTAACAACTAAGCATGTTACAGTTTAGCAACAATATAATTATAACTGTACATACCCCAACAGGTCCTATAACTAAGAGAACATTTTTCAGCCTATCTTCATTTACATTTTCTGAATCCGAGTCAATTCCATAATAGTCATGATCATTGTCTTGCATGCTGCCTTTATCACCATCCAAGGAATCTTTGATGGCTCTAAAATCTCTTTCATGCCAAAGATGCAGCCACTCACTCATAAACTTTACTGATTGATTATTACCACATACCTGCAAGAAATCATTACAAAAGAAACTTCAGCGTAATGAAATAACATGTGCAATTTTGTGTTTCCATTTAGCAACGTAGTAGATCGAAAATTGTAAGTTTGACATGAGCAAGAAGTTTGTTTAAATTATCTGACCTCCATTGCATTCTTTGGCTGGTATTTCTCTATCCAAAGGGTATCCTCAGGCTGATTACAACTGCTGTAGTTTAACATCATTCTGCTAGTGCAACGACAGGTAAGCTGATTTAATTGTACAAATAAAGTAACTGCAAACCGAAAATAGTGCATAATTTTATAATAGTATGTATTGAATTATTGATCACAATTTCAATATGTATAAATACAACTTGCCACAAGTGACATTGTGACAAGATGACAATTGTATATCAAGTATACATCACGTGAACAGAAAAAGGAAAAACATTTGTGTATGTATATAAGTGATGCGTTTTGGGCCAAGTAATTTAGTTGTGAAAAATTATTAAAGCAGATTAAATTGAAAATTCACATTTTCGAAAGCTAGTGTAAAGATAAGAACAGGCAATGCCTATACATTGCAGTATGAATTGCTAGAATTATGACTACTTCAACAAGAATGAGTTTCCTTAAGTCACATAGTGGTGGCTAAAGAGGAATTGTTTTTGGATGGATGAGAAAGTATTTAAGAGATAGTGAAACAATTCACTACCATATTCATGCTAATATTATTCAATTTAATTCTTCACAGACATACTTGGTTATCACAGTTTTAGCCTTTGGAATCATCTTTGAACTCATCTTACCAATTTTCAGAATTAAAAGTATTCAAATTCTACAAGTGCACCTCCGTGTTGCACTTTTACCCATAAAAATTATGGCAAACAGAAAAAGATGATCATAGTGACTATTAAGCTAAATTGACAAACACGACATGAATTGATAAAGAGATTCATGCAGATGTAATAGCCAAGAAGTTTGCCATGTAAAAATCCCAACCTTTCCTGTAGATATCTACTTTTTTCTTCAATGTCAGGTTTTCTAAAAGAACCAGCATGCGCAGAAAGGAAAGTAACATCATCCAGCTGATGGTCCTGCCAATGGTACAAGGGCTCAAGATCACAGCATGATTTGTAAAGTAGACAGCAGAAAATTCAAACAATGCTGATAGCAAATCCCTTTGAAAATGAAATTCTAAGGAAAAAGAACTGGAAAATAAGAAAGTAGAAGTGCATATTAAAAATTAAGGTTTAATATGTACCTCACAAGAACTGTTAACAAGCTGGCAGCAGGTCTCTTGGTTATCAACTAACATGGCAGAGGCTGTTGGTGATGCTTCATTCAAATGTTCCTCTTGCTTAGAATAATGAACTGAAGAAACCTCGTTTCGAGGTGAAGGATCATAGGGGAGTGGAGCAGAGGGAGACTTATCCAATTTTAGGGACTGAGCAGAGCCTTCGAACACAGATGAGATTTTGCCTTCTGCGGAACTGCAATTGGTAAAGGGTTTCTCGTAAAACGTCCAATTTTTCCAATCAATAGTCACAACTTCATCCTGGACCCTCTCAAATACGTGAATAGGACCAATAGTAATTCTCCTGTCTTTCCTTCCAACAGAACAAGTACCGTCAACTTCAGTCATCTCTTGATTTCTCTTTCCAACTTTCCAAGATGAAAAAAACGGATGTATTTGCTTGCCTGAGAACATCCGTGAATTTTCCTGATCAAAGATGTAATAATGGTTAAAAAGCAAGTATTATATCAATAATCACAAAGTTAAAATTTAAATTTATTACACATCAAATTTATTGACAGGCAAGTCCTTTGCCTTTATTATTTTTCTTTCTCATTCTTGAAAGTTGTAGATTTAGTACATGAACTTCTGACAACGTTAGTACATTACACCATGATCCAAAGTCCCCTTACGAATCAGTATCCAAATAATAGCCAGAAACTTTCAAAAATTGCTTCCAATTTTGCTGGTAAATGCCAACACAGTATATATTTAAAGTCCGTGAAGACAATTCACACAGAATGACTAACGCAATCATATCTAATGAGCAATGTTCAACTGAAAGAATCTAGAAGAAGAAACAGGTGACAACAAAGCAAAGCACAATTGCTCACCTC
This sequence comes from Acer campestre, assembly GCA_954870605.1. Classification (NCBI taxonomy): domain Eukaryota; kingdom Viridiplantae; phylum Streptophyta; class Magnoliopsida; order Sapindales; family Sapindaceae; genus Acer; species Acer campestre. The sequence continues at coordinate 20,466,602 of OX940810.1, forward strand.
AGCTGTGAGTTTTGCTTCTAGCCTTAAGTTAGGGATTGGTGGAGGAGATGCATCCTCATTCTCCATTAAATTAGTTGGTAATTTTCCATTTTTCTTTGGTGTAGTATTCTTTGACGACTTCTCCTTTAACTGTATATAAACCAAAAAAAAATTCAGAGAATCACTCTTAGCATTCATCTCAGCTAGCAGAATTATTTACTTCACTTCATTGGAAAAAAAAAATCCAACTAAATTAAACACATTGCAATAATTATATTCATGAATCAATTATCTTAAAAATAAAAGCCAATTGAAAACAACAAAATATGTAATTGCATATAGAATTGCCTTCTTAGGAGTCTTAGCCTGAGACGTTGTCTTTCCCTTTCGCTTTCTAGTCTTCTTGCCTTGACTCCCGGAGCAGTACTCCTGATCATCTTCATTATCACCGTCCACCTCACAGTCCTTGCCGGCTTCTTGATCATCGTTGGTTTCGGCTTCTTGATCACCGTTGGATTCGATTTCTTGCGATTTGTGCGGAAACAGCGTCGACTGAACCAGCCTCCGGCGCACGCTCCTCTTGTTGGCCGCCGGCTCGTCCTGATCAACTAATTTTTCCATTAAATTGGATTGATTCGATAGAATTAGGGTTTCGGAGGTGTTAGGGTTTTGATCGATTTGATTTTTTTTTTTCTTGGGAGAGGGAGGTGTGTAATTGTGTTACCTGTGTAAAGCGTGCAAGTGAACATGAGAGAGAAATTTTAAGGAGGGAAATTGGATTGGGTTCCCGCCTTAAACAAGTAGTAGTTCGTCCGTGGTTTTACCTGCTATTTTATTATACTGTACTTAACTAATTTAATTAATTTAAATTTACCCTTATAGGGTCTGTGTGGAAGACATGTGTCAGGGATGGCAAAAATCCACTATTCGCCCCAAACAAGTGGGAATTCAGGTGGCGTTTGGTCAAATGGCGAAATGGTAATCGGAATGGTAATGGGAATGAGAATGGAAATGGAATGGAAAGAAAAGCTGATTTATTTGTTTGGTTGGGACTTTAGAATTAGCATCTGAATCAGTATTATTTTGTTTGGTTAACAACTGAATGGAATGGAATTAACTGTATTTTGACCAAAATACCCCTAATTATAAAACATTCATAATAACATGATATATTATAGATGATAATAATAATAAAAAAATATAAAATTATATTATATAATACGAATATTATATATTATATATAATTTATATTATATAATATAATAATATATAATATATATTTTGAATAATAATAATAAATATAAAAGTATATATTATATATAATTATATATTATTTAATATAATAATATATAATATAATATAATATAATATAATATATATAATATATATTATATTATCTTATATTATTACATTAAATAATATATAATTAAATATATAATATTATTATTATCCAAAATATATATTATATATTATATATTATTATATTATTTAATATAATAATATAATAAATATATAATATATATTATATTATATTATATTATATATAATAATATATTTATATAATATATATTATATATTATATTATATTATATATATTATATTATATATATTTATATATCGTTATATATATTATAATAATATTATATATAATATAAATAATATATAATACATATATATTATATATATAAATATATAATGTATATAATATATAATACATATATATTATATAATATATAATGATAATATATTATTTTTGGAAAGAAGGGTATTTTTGGAATATAGTTTATGCATATAAGGGCATTTATGGAATAAATTTTTTGCATTGGAATGGAATGGGCATTCCATTGGTTTTTGGATGGAATGCCCATTCCACAAAAATGGTGGAATCAACATTCCAATGGAATGCCCATTCCATTGAATTTTAACCAACCAAACATATGGAATGGATTCCATTCCAGCCCATTCCAGCCAACCAAACGCCACCTCAATTCATTTGGGGCAGGTTTGAAACACTTAAATCGAGGATCAGATCGAGTATGGGTTAAACAATGTTGACTCGATTTGTAATCGGGTCAGTTTTGGATCAAATCATTATGCCTTGACCCGTCCGATTGACCTGGTATTTATATAATTATTTTTTAATAAATATTAAAAAATATATTTATAAGTTAAAAAAAAATAATAACATTTTTATCTCTTTGCCTAATTATATTTAGGTTTGAATTTAAAGTTTATATAATTTAGATTTTATTAAATTTAAACTTATATTTGAATTTTAAATATAATCTAAACTTTAAATTTTAATATTTATTTATAATTTATGTTGATGATTAAATATCTTTTAATTTAAGTGTATAATATTTTTAAACAATAATATTACTTCGTCCAAATTTGATACCCAAATAATGTGACATCGCTATAATCCATTTATTTAAATTTTATTAGATTTGTATTATTTAAATGAATGGGTTATAGTTATACCATGTCATTTGAGCACAAAATTTAGTCAAAGTAGCGAGAGTTGCATATTGAAGCCCCTATTGTTAAGTCAATGTTATCGGTTAAATTGTGTTTCAAAACTTTAGCCCAGTTGCTTAAACATATACAAAGCATCTTGCCAAACCTAAATAAGTTTTTGGTTGATACACCATGACAAAGTTTTGGGAGATTCATACAAATTAACTCCTAGTAGACTATCTTACCCAATGTGGCCTATTTCTCGGTAGCGAGAGTTACAAATTGAAGCAACTATTGTTAAGCATTTACTAAATTTCGCGTTTGCCCTTAAATACAGTAAAACATAATATCAAGATTAAATAAATAAGTACAAAAAAAAAAAACACAAAAAACGAGGGCATGCAAGCGGGGGCGAGTGGGTGTGCATGAGGGCAAACGGGCTGGTTCAGGTAGAGGTGACCACGGTTCGGTTAAACCGTCGATTTTGTCCGCGGTTTAACTGTAACCGGAACCGGATTGGCGTAACCGGAACCGGATTGGCCTAACCGGAACCAAAACTGCCGGTTTGGAAACCGTTGGTTCCGGTTCCGGTTTGAGAGTCCTCAAAACCGTCCGAAACCGGCGGTTTCTAGGCCCAAAACCGGCTGTTTATTAAAATTAAAAAAAATTAAAAAAAAAACAACCAATCAGACGCTACCACGTGGCAGCATCTTTTAAAAAAAAGTTACCGTTAACTTTTAAAATATTAAAATAAAAAAAAAAATCAATCAGACCGTTCTGACAGGTTTAAAAAAAAAAAAAAATTATCCACCAATCACATGCTGCCACGTGGTAGAGTGTAAAAAAAATTTGACCGTTCTGAATTTCTGACTAGGCAACGGCCAAATTTTATTTTTTTTCACCCCTTTATTTCTCTTATTTGTATAATCACCCCTCTACTATACTATAAATACCCCCCCATATTTCATTATTCTTCACACCACTCTCATTCTCTCAACTCCTCTCAATCTCAATTCTCAAATTCTCAATTCTTTCTACAATTTTATTTAATTCCCATTCATATATAAATTATTTCTTATATTTTTTACTATCTACTATTTTTTCAATTATCAAATTGATTTACAATATTTATTTCAACAATATAATTTTTTCTATATATATATTTTTCCAACAATATAATTTTTTCTCTCATATATATATATATATTTTCAAAAATATATTTTTTTCAATCATCTTTTTTTTTACTCTATATTTTATTATTTATATTTATTTTTTATAATAAATATTTAAACATATATTTTACTTGCTTACTCTATATTTTTTACTCATATTTTTCAATAGCAAGTGGGGGAGATAGTTCAAGAAATAAGGACAAAGGAAAGGCTCCAATGGGAAACTTGTTGGAAGATATTGATGAAGCTGTCAGTTACGACGATTTGAATTTTCACCAATTCCTTCAAGATCGATTTGGATCCGATCCCCCTTCTGCTCCTAATCCTCCTCTAACAATTCCTGAGTTCAACGAACTCGACCCCGCTCAAAATACCCCCCCTGAAAATCTATCTAATTCTAACCTCACAGCCTCTTCGGATGCTTTTTTTTGCAGGTGAAGGTGAAGAAGAAAAGCCAATGAAGTCTGAACTCTTCACAGTGCATATGAAGAAAACTAAGGTAGATAATGGTTTCCAAATCCAGTGCAATCACTGCGGCAGAAAATATAAGGTTGGAAGAAACTTCGGATATGGCACGTTATGGTCCCATATCAAAAAAAATCACCCATTTGAATACACGGTAGCGAGTAACCAATCCCAAATCTCCAGGTACGCAACCCCTTATAATCAATTATTTCATTACACGACTGAAAACAATAGAGAACAATTAGCATTAATGGTCGCAACTGAACACTTACCTTTTGGTTTTGGTGAGAAAGTAGGTTTTATTAATTATTGTTAAAATGCATTAAATCCTGCAATGCAACGTGTTCCTAGATCCACTCTCACACGTACACTACATAGCATTTACAGAAGAGAAAAAAACAAATTGAAAACATATTTTTCTGAATTTCAAGGTCGCGTTTCCGTAGGTGCCGACATATGGAGCGACAATTTTGGTAGTCATTCATATTTGGGTGTCACATGTCATTATATGGACAATAACTGGGACATGCAAAAAAGAATTCTTGCATTTCGTGTTTTTGATGACTCGCATTCAACTCAAAATATTTTTCAACTCCTTAAAATCATTTTTCAAGAGTATAATATCCTAAACAAAATTTTTGCTATTGGTTTTGATAATGCTGCAAGCAATACTGCATCTATTCCTATGTTACAAAAATTGTGCAATCCCTATTTTGGGGGTAAATTATTTTATCAACGTTGTGCATGTCATGTTTTAAATTTATGTATTCAAGTTGGATTAGCAGAGCTTTCTACTTTTATTAGACCAATTAGAGATAGTATTAACTATATCGGAGGCATAACAAAACCCAGAAACAATGGTTAAAATATTGCATTGCGAATAATATGCATCCCAAAAAATTTTCTCGATATATTAGCACTTGTTGGAATTCAACTTATAAGTTGCTTTGTGAAAGTGTTGAATATAAGGAATTATTAGTTTCTTTTATTACTTATAATGTTCCTTCAATTTCTCTTCAATTGAACCATTGAGATGTATGTATAAATTTTTTTGAATTGTTACGTGTTTTCAATGATGTTACCGTCGCTTTATCTGGTGTTTACTATCCCACTACTCGTTCATTTCTTATTCAATGTGTTAATATTGTTGGTGCATTCAATGATTGTGATGTTGATCTTCAATTGAGTCCATGTGTTGATACCATGAGGAGAAAATGGTTACAGTATTATGGGCAGATTCCAAATATTTACTTGCTTGTATCGTGTTTAGATCCACGCTTTAAATTTGAATATTTGCAGGTTTATTTAGCTAGTTATTACAAATGTTTAGATTTAGAAGTTGATGTTCTTCAGTATTGTGATTCCGTTAAGGAATTGCTTTATGAATTATACAATGAATATCTTAGAATATATGGTCCGTCTTTGAATGTGCCGGTTTCACAACCCCAACCCACAGCTGGTGGTTAGGGTTGCACATTTTCCCCCGGATCCCCGTTTCCCCGCTCTCCCATCCCTATTTGGGGGAAATTTTTTGGGGAAAAATGGGGAAATGGGAAGGGAGGGATGGGGATGAAAATCATCCCCAAATTGAAATGGGGATAGGGATGGGGAGACCTCCCCCCATCCCCATTTCCCCATTTTCTCCACTAATATAGTGAAATGGGGATGGGGATGGGGATGGGGGGAGGTACCCCCATACCCATTTCCCCATTTCCCAATTTCCTCCATAATATTATAAAAATAATTATATATATATTTTTTATAATGTATTTTCTTTGACATTATTTTGTAATATATATATAACATTATTTTGTAATGTATTTTCTTTTACATTTGTAATGGAATTTTTTTTTTTTTTTTTTTTTTTAGTTTAATTTGTAATTTTTAGTCAAATGGGAAAATGGGAGAATGGGGTAAACGGGAAAACGGGGAAAATGGGGAAATGGGGATGGGGATGGGGATGGGGATGGGGATGGGGATGGGGGGACCTCCCCCCAAAACTCCCCCATCCCTATTTTCCCCATTTGGGGAAATGGGAAATGGGGAGGGCTGGGGAAGGATTTGAGAAGTGGGGATGGGGATGAGGGGACCTATATTCATCCTCATTTCCCCAATGTGCATCCCTACTGGTGGTACTAGTAATTCTGAAAAATTTACATTAAGGGGTTTAGGGGATCGACTGTTTTCCGAAAGAACCAAAAAATTACGAACATCTTCTTCATCCTCAACGGAATCCAAGGTTAACCGGTATTTACAAGACACTCATAAATTTAAAGATGAAGAATTTAGTATTTAGGTTTGGTGGAAGAGTCATCAACAAGATTATCCAATTTTGGCAATTATTACCAAACAAATTCTTAGAACTCCGGTTTCTACAGTTGCTGTGGAACAAGAATTTAGTGCAGGTGGAAATATTTTGGACCCAAGACAATCATCTATGTGTCCACAATCACTTGAAATGCAGGCGGGTGTTGATGATTGGACAAAGGTCAAATATAGACAATAAGAACTTCAGTCGGAGATAGTGAACGACTTCTTCGAAGATGAACAAACGACGGGAACGGAAGGCAGTGAATAGATTCCGTTCCAACATCCAACCCCCAACACCGAGCAACTAATTAAAGGTAAAAGAATTACGTGGTCTTTGATTCCTCTACATTGATGGAGGATACGTAGGCAGCTTAATTATGGTAAAAAATTAAGTGCAAGGCCGATATATATATATTTTTTTTAATTTTAACTTTATTACATTGTAATATTGTATATTTGAATTCAAGCCTTCAAGGCCAATTTCTAATTTTATTTTATTTTTTGTGAAATTGTAAAATTGTACTTATTAATAAATGTCAATTTATTTTTTTCTAAACATTGTGAACTACTTAAATACTTCAATGGTAAATATATTGATTGGGATTTAGGAAAAAAAAAATTGAAAAAAATAAAAAATGGTTGTAAATGTATTTTTATTTAATAATTTGTTCATTGGAAATTTGGAATTATGATTGGGAATAATTAATATTGATTGGGATTTGAAAAAAAAATTGAAAAAAAATAAAAAATGGTTGTAAATATATTTTTATTTAATAATTTGTTCATTGGCAATTGGAATTATGATTGGGAAGAATTAAAATATTGATTATTTGATTGGGATTTGAAAAAAAAATAAAATCCGGAACCGAAACTGGACCAAATCGAAACTGAAACCGGAACCGGAATAGGAACCGGAACCGCCAAACCGGCGGTTTGAAACCGGTAACAAACCGGTTTTTCCGGTTTCGGTTTTGGTTTTGGTTTTTGGTGCCCTACAAACCGACAAACCGAAACCGATTGTTTGGAATCGAAACCGGAACCAAACCGAACCGGTGCCACCTCTAGGTATAGGGCATGTTGATCCGGCCTTGATCCGACCGTTGTCATCCCTAGTTGGCCTATGTTGGATACTTGGATCCATGTAAGAGGTTTTGCCTTCCCCGCTTCTATACTTTTCTCATTCTATTTGTTTTACATATATATTTTTTAAAATCTTGTATCAATTTTTTTTTTTTTTAAAGTATATATCTTGCAACACGTGAGTGTGAAATATTTACAATTGAGTCACATCAATCTTTTTCATGTGTTGGATTTATTTTTTTATTTTTTTCTTCTTAGGAAGAAAAAATTCAAATAGCTCAATACTGAGCCAACAACTATTTAGTTACTACACATTAATTGTATTGTTAATGGAGTGAAAACTTGGCATTGGATTTTAATCTAAGAGTCCATCAAATTCAAAGGTTTGATATAAAATAAAATAAAAATTTCCTTATGAAAACTACCCATTAACAACATTTAGTCCATATTTCTGTTTAATTGCTAAGAAAGTTTTAGAATTATTTTTTGAAGAAAATTTGGATGGTAACTCAAATTACCTAAACACTCTCACACAGAAACCCTTCACAAACCTCCATCCTCTCTCACACATATCTCACCTTAGCCAGGGATGGCATTGCTAATCCCACTAGTGATGCGCTACAGGGCAGCACAAGCCCAAGTGAGGTCGCGCCCGTGTTGAGTGCTCCCATGCGTGCAATAGTGCCACCAATGCTTTCCCTTCTCAGATTTGTTATCTAAATAAATAAATAAAAAAAGGAAAAAAAACACAACAAAAAGTTAGAAACATAATTTTATTGGGAAGTTTTAGTAAATTTCTCTTATAAAAATGAAACATTTCACGTTATTTTTTTTTGCAACAAATGTAAAAAATGTATAGGGATATTTTAGCAATTTGAAGTTATGGAATGAATAGAAATTTTAGTTATCAAGAGTTCCTATGTGGTTAAAAACAAAATTTATATAACTTATATGATTATTTTTGAAATTTTTCACACAAAAAATATCTTATCATATGTCCATACCATATAATACCAACATGATCAAAACAAAAAATATCAAACAAACAATAGAAATTACATGGGTTAATAGCACCAGTACCCCCTGAACATGTAGCGAAATCGCATAGTGCCCCCTGAATTAAAAATCCTGGCATTAAACCCCTCAAACTCTCATAAATTGGCAAAAATGGACGGAAGAGGGACGGACGTCAAGACAAATTACATTTACATACCCTGATTATATGTATAATTGCATTAAAATTAGAAAAATATAATAATATCACACAAATACCCTTTGACTTGTTTGACTAATGTCTAAAAAAAAAATGTTAATAATTTTTTTATAATAATAATAATAATAATAACAAGTAAACTATTAACTACCCATATTTCCAATTAAACAAAATTAGTTTAACAAAAGATTAAATCAATAGTACATTAAATTATTAATACATCACATTCAAACCCAAAATTTATATTTATTTAAAAAATCTAAAAAAGAAAAACCCAATTTACCCAAAATCTATTTATAAAAGAGAAAAATAAATATTTTTTCAAAGAATAAAATTAAAAAAAAATTAATTTGTTTTCAATAAATATATATATATTTTTTTTAAAGAAAGATTGATTTCCAGCCCATCACCATGATGGATGTTGGAGATCAATATATATATATTTTTTAAAATACGAATTAAAAAAAAAATTATAAAAAAAAAATCATATCATCATTACTTCTTAAAAAATCTTCTTCATCATCATCATCTTATCTCCAACACCCAAACACCAACCTACTCACTCACCACCACTCTCAACCCTTTCTTCCCTCTTCTCTTGACCACCGCGTCTCTCTCTTCCCTTTCTTCCCTCTCCTCCCGACTGCCGCCGCGTCTCTCTCTTCCTTTTCTTCCCTCTCCTCCCGATCGCCGCATGTCTCTCTCTTCCCTTTCTTCCCTCTTCTCTCTCTTTCTTTCAGGAGTCCCGTCGCATTTGTGTTAGGGATTTGCAGTGATTTGGCATCTTCATTGCTATTTTATATTTGGTAACTTGTTATTTGATTTTGCTTTAATGAGAATAATTGAGAGACATTAGTGGAGCAAGTTAAGGGAGTGATTTTGGTGGTGGCTGATGATTTCGGTGGGGTTAGGGTTGTGGTGGCTAGGGTTTGATGAAAATGATGTTGATGAGATGTGGGTTTTGTTAAAGATGATGATGATGAGATGTGGGTTTGTGATGGGTTTGAAACTGATTTGTGCTCGGTTTGGATGAATGTGGTGGTGGCGATATGATGATGATGACTATCTGAAATTGGAGAAGAAATTTTTTTTAAATCTGGGTTTGAACCTGGGTTCTTGCAAATCTGGGTTCTTTGCTCATGGAAAATTTAAAAAAATTGAACCTGGGGAGTGTAACTGAAAGAAATTTAATTTTTTTTTTAAATTTTTTTAATTTTTGTTATTTTTTATTATTTAATTTAATTTAATTTACTAACTTAAATGCGTTTAATATATATATTATTATTTTTAATTTTTTTATTTCAGTTTTTTATAGTACAATTTTTTTTTCACATTAAAAAATTCAAGAATTACCAACTTTCCCCTGACTGTAGGGCATTTGTGTGATATTATTATATTTTTCTAGTTTTAATGCAATTATAAACATAATCAGGGTATGTAAGTGTAATTTGTTTTGACGTCCGTCCATATTCCGTCCATTTTTGCCAATTTATGAGAGTTTGAGGGGTTTAATGCTAGGATTTTTAATTCAGGGGGCACTATGCGATTTCGCTATATGTTCAGGGGGTACTGGTACTATTAACCCAAATTACATTATAATATGAAGAAAAAACACTTTTAATCATACATAAGCTTTACATAACGAAGGAACGAAAAAAATAATAATTTAACAACAGATAATGATAAGATTGTTTTTTAAATTATTTATACCAATTTTTTCTAATTTTTTTTTTTAAAGAGTAAGAGAGGTAAATTTTACTGCATCTATGTCTATTTGCATTTATGTCAAATTCAAGGGCCTTAGTGTCATTATGCAAAACAAATCGGGAGAATTTCACTAAAGTCTGTATTTTCTTTTACGAAATGTCATCCTTCTAAGCGTTTGTCATATTAGCAATTTTAAGTCCTTGTTTTCTTATTTTTTATTTATTTATTTTTTTTATAAATCACTTTAGTCCTTCCATTGACTAATTATGTTAGGGGTATTTTTAACTTAAAAGATATCACTTTTTAAAATGTGATTGGTTAAAAAAATAGAATAATCGAAATCAAAATCAAAAATAATAAAAAATTAAGAAATTTTGTTAAATAAACATGGGAATCGCACCATCGGACTTGGTGTGATCTCCCAAGAGCTTTATACTTTCATTGAGACTTGCATCACCTCCATTTTTAAAAATTTTTTTGTTACCCTCTCATAATTTTAAATCTCTTCCCTTCTATGATCCCAAATTTCCAAATCAATATGTTGGGTTGATGTTCTTAATTTTGGTAATGGATTTGGATATGAGATGAAGTTAGAGCATCTCCAACCAAAAACTCTATTATGCAGCAACTTTCACACTTCCATCTCCAATCTGTAACTAGAAATCCAACTCTAAAAAGAATATTCCCTAAATATTCTCTTTTCTATTATTTCACGACAATTAATATTTCACCCCTTTATTAAAATAATATTACGATAAGTTAAGAAATTAACATAATATTATGATAATTTAAGAAATTAAAAAATTAAATGAAATTAATAAAGCTATATAATTAAATGAAATTAACTAAACTATTTTATTTATTATTAATTGAACTTCGACATTACATTTCATAAAATATATAAAAAAACACAATTAAAAGTACATATTAATCTGAATTTAATTCTCTGAATTAGTATATTCATCCCACAAATGATCAATTAATGCATCTCGGAGGGCATTGTGAGCTTTTTTATCCTTGATTTGTCTATGTCGAGCTAGGAATTCTTGAAAGCGGGAATTTTCATCTACCGCTCTCAACATCTAGTGGTGGCGCTTCCATATGATCATCAATAGATGCATTGACATCACGCTCGTCCTCGATTATCATATTGTACATAATAATACACGTAGTCATTATATCATGTAATACATTTGTTTTCCAAAATCAGGGCGGTCCTACCACAATCGCAAACCGTGACTGGGGAACTCCAAATGCTCGTTATACGTCTTTTCTACATCCTTCTTGTTTCATTGCAAATAATTGTTGGAAAGTGTTGACTAAGAGAGTAATTCTAGGAGTAAAATCCTAGGAGGATTTCTATGAATTAATTTCCTATAACTGTGGACTTGTAAATTAATTATTAGTTGACTAATTGATTAGCTAAAAGTTAGGAATTAATTAGTTAGCAATTATTGCTTTAATTGTGGGCTTAATTGTAGGCTAAGTAAGGAAACTTCTCTTGTATATATATGCTTTATTGTAACTATTTGAATATAAAAATCAATATAGAAAATCTTCATGGTATCATAGCCTTCACAAATTTATGGTTCTTTTGCGTTTTTTTTTTAATTGTTCAAAACCTATAACTCTTTAGGTTTATATTTCTTCTTTTCTTCTTTTCTCTTTACCCGCTACAGTGTCGCTACAGTTATTTTGCTACAGTGTTTTCTTTTCTCTTTTTTTAAATGGTTGAAATTAACTCCTTGTTTTTTCCTAAATACTCACGTCCAAATTCAGGACTAATGTGGGTTATTGTGGAAATCGATGGAAAAATTCTCACTGCCTTATTGGATACTAGTTCCTCACGGAATCTCTTGGCTAAAACCGTGTTGGACCAGTTATGGATCCATCTACAGCCTTGCTCTGGCGAGATTCAAGGTCTGAATGGCAAACCTATATCTGTGGATGGATTGCAGGAGGTTAATGCTCGAATAGGCGAATGGAGTGGGACATGTACACTACTAGTCCTACCCTTGGATAACATTGACTGTATCCTTGGGATGGACTTCTTTGTGTCTAACAAAGTCTCACTTATACCACATTTGGGTGAGGTGCTGATTGGTGAAGGGACCAATCAATATTATGTTCAAGCTGGGTTCGATTGTGACAAAGAGTGGCCAGTCGGATTTCAGGAGTTGACTGTACCCAAAGAGAGGGATCTAGCGATGATTGAGATGCTTGGGGCAACAATTGACCATTCATTGGAGATCCCAAATGATGAATCGGTAACCATTCATGCTAGTGCTTCTCTGGCCCAAACAGGTAATCTTTCTACTAGTTATTTGAGTCAATTGAATTCTACACCGTAGGTCATCGACTCCGGTGCGTCAGATCATATGAAAAGTATCTCCTCTTTGTTTAATACATATTCTCCATGTTCTGGCAACAAAAAGGTCCGTATTGCCGATGGCAGTTTGTCATCTATTGCTGGAACAGGTTCTGTCAAGATTTCTGATACTATCACTCTTCAGTCTGTCTTACATGTCCCTAATCTCTCGTGTAACTTATTATCAGTTAGCAAACTCTTTTTTGACTCTAACTGTTCAGTTGTGTTTTCTCCAACATTCTGTAAATTTCAGGAACAGACTTCGAGGACGGTGATTGGCAGTGCTAAGATGATAGATGAGCTCTATTATTTTGAAGACTGTATAAATAAGTCGGCGTTGTTTTCAAACAGTGATGTAAGTTCTATGCCTGTAAAAGAGCAGATAATGATCTGGCATTTCAGATTAGGTCATCCAAGTTTTGCTTATTTAAAACATTTGTTTCCGACTTTATTTCAAAATTTGTCTGTTTCTCAATTTCAATGTGATATTTGCTGTTTTTCTAAAAGTATGCACAAACCTTATGTTTCCAAACCTTATAAGGCCTCAACACCCTTCTATTTAATACATAGTGATGTATGAGGGCCTTCTAAAATTCCTACTTTAAATGGAAAACGCTAGTTTGTAACTTTTATTGATGACCACACTAGATTATGTTGGCTTTATTTGATGAACTCCAAATTTGAAGTCGAAAAACTTTTTCAAGAATTTTATACTCTAGTTGAAACTCAATTTCATACTAAAATCAGTATTTTACACAGTGATAATGACACAGAGTATTTTAACCAATATCTTGGAAATTTTTTAAAACAAAAAGGAGTTCAACATCAATCTACGTGTTGCCATACACCCCAACAAAATGGGGTTGTGTAAAGAAAAAACCGCCATCTTTTAGAAGTATGTCGGGCCCTCATGCTTTCAATGCATGTCCCAAAATATCTGTGGGGGGACGCTGTCCTAACAGCTACATACCTCATTAATAGGGTTCCCTCACGGATCTTGAGCCATAAGATACCTATACATTGTCTTAAACATTTTTTCCCCAATAATAGATTAGTTTCAAATCTTCCTCTTAAAGTTTTTGGCAGCACTGTTTTTGTGCATATACCGGACTTACTTCGGTCTAAACTTGACGCTAGAGCCGAAAAATATGTTTTCATCGGCTATCCCCCTAATAAAAAGGGGTATAAGTGTTTTAATCCCCTTACAAAAAAAAAAAAAAAAAAAAAAAAACCCATATTAGTATGGATGTGATTTTTTTTTGAACAAAAACCTTTTTTCTCTAAAACTTATCTTCAGGGGGAGAATGAAAATAAAGATGAGTTTGAGTTTGAAAATCTTTTGAAAACTAATCTACCAGTTTTGGAAACTAATAATTCAGTTTTGCCAAATCATTTCTTTCCAAATTCTTCTCACAAAGAAACTATTTTTGAAAAGGAAACAAGTGTTAATGAACAACAATTAGGGACTAATATGGTGCCAGATCTTACTAATTATAGTTCAAGGAGAGAAACATTACTTGGTGAAGATCCTAATCAGGATAATCATCTTACAACAGAGTTACTGGTTTATACTAGACGAAAGTCTCATGCTAATAGAGAACATCCTCATCTGGTATAAGACCAGTCAGCTTTCTCGAGGTCCAATCCTGATCTTCTTACAGATAAGCATAAACCAGGTAATACTTATGATTTTCAATCTATCTCTATCACTCATCTTCCTTCTACTTCTCAACCCAATGTTCTTTCTGATCTTGACATTCCCATAGCCAATAGGAAATGTGTCCGAAAATGTAACATACATCTTATAGCCAAATACCTATCCTATCACAGACTATCCGAAGATTACAAAGCCTTTACTTCAAAAATTTCCCACCTAGTCATCCCTAGAAACATACAAGAAGCCTTAGGACACCCAAACTGGAAGGTAGCTGTTATGGAAGAGATGAATGCACTAGCCAAAAATAAAACTTGGGTTATTGATGAGTTACCAAAAGGGAAGAAAAATGTGGGATGTAAGTGGGTTTTCACAAATAAATGTAGAGCCGACGGATCCTTAGAAAGACACAAAACTCGTCTGGTTGCCAAAGGGTTCATTCAAACTTATGGCCTTGACTACCAGGAGACTTTTGCACCCATGGCCAAGATCAACACCATCCGAATCCTCCTATATGTAGCAGTAAATCTAAATTGGTCCTTACACCAGTTAGATATAAAAAATGTTTTTTTGAATGACAATTTGGAAGAAGAGGTATTCATAGACCCTCCACCTGGGTTTGAGGGAGAATTTAAGAATGGTAAAGTGTGTAGGCTAGTAAAATCCTTGTATGGATTGAAGCAGTCACCTAGAGCCTGGTTCGAGAAGTTTGGAAAGGTTGTGAGAAGATTCGGATACAACCAAAGCCAAAGAGACCATACACTCTTCTTTAAACATTTGAATGGAGGTAAGAAAGCTATTCTAATTGTTTATGTAGATGACATCATCATGACAGGTGATGATATTGAGGAAATAGGAAGACTAAAACAGTTGCTAGCTCAAGAATTTGAAGTCAAGGATCTAGGCAACTTAAAGTATTTTTTGGAGATGGAGTTTGCTAGGTCAAAAAGGGGGTTCTTTGTTTCTCAACGAAAATACATCCTAGATTTATTGGGAGAAACTAGGATGATAGGCTGCAAGGCTGCAGAAACTCCAATAGAACCAAATCTGAAACTTGAGGCTGCTAAACCAGAGAGTCAAGTAGACCATGAACAATATCAGAGGTTAGTGGGAAAACTGATCTACTTAGCTCACACTCGACCTGACATCTCATTTGCAGTCAGCATGGTGAGTCAATTCATGCATTCACCAGGACCAGAACACAAAGAGGCAGCTTTAAGAATCTTGAGATATCTAAAGGGGACACCTGGGAAAGGACTGTTATTTGGTAACATGGGTCATTTTCAGGTTGAAGTCTTCATAGATACGGATTGGACTGGTAGTGTAACAGATAAGAGATCTACATTCGGCTACTGTACCTTTGTTGGAGGAAACTTAGTGACTTGGCGAAGTAAGAAACAGGGGGTTGTAGCAAGGAGTAGTGCTGAGGCAGAATTCAGAGCAGCCGCCCTTGGAATTTGTGAAGTGATCTGGATAAAAAGGCTTCTTGAAGACCTAAAGGTTCAAGTTTTCTCTCCTATGAAACTATATTGTGACAACAAGTCAGCAATTGTTATAGCTCACAATCCGGTTTTACATGATAGAACCAAACATGTGGAGATAGACAATCACTCCATCAAAGAAAAGATCGATAGTGGACAGATTTGTATGCCCTATCTACCCACCACAGAACAAGTGGTAGACATCCTCACGAAAGGCTTACCAAAGAAGTAATTTGACAAGTTATGTTGCAAGCTGGCCTTGGAAGACATTTTTCGACCAGCTTGAGGGGGAGTGTTGGAAAGTGTTGACTAAGGGAGTAATTATAGGAGTAAAATCCTATGAGGATTTCTAGGAATTAATTTCTTATAACTGTGGACTTGTAAATTAATTATTAGTTGACTAATTGATTAGCTAAAAGTTAGGAATTTATTAGTTAGCAATTATTGCTTTAATTGTGGGCTTAATTGTAGGCTAAGTAAGGAAACTTCTCTTGTATATATATTCCTTATTGTAACTATTTGAATATAAAAATCAATATAGAAAATCTTCAATAATTTCTTTTTCGAACCATGTGGGTCGTGAATTATTTGTACAAGCGTAGATCATTGTGGGTATATACCATCAGCTAAATAATAACCCATGTTGTATTCTTTGCCTTGAACGACATAATGAGCTGGAGGAGCAATATCTTCAGCGAGATTGGCAAAAGGATGGGATGCCTCCAACACATTAATATCATTGTTGGAACCTGGTAAACCAAAATATGCATGCTATATCCAAAGATCATAATTAGCTACCGCTTCAAGAATAATAGTTGGGGATCCACTACGACCAGTATATTGTCCTGCCCAAGTCGTTGGACAATTTTTTCACTTCCAGTGCATACAATCTAGACTACTCAGCATTCTAGGAAAACCACGATGCTTACTAATACAGAGTAGTTTGGCAACATCATTGGCATTAGGTGCTCTTAGATAGCGTGGCTCAAATCCGAAACAATTGCACGACAAAATCTCTTCAAACTTTGAATTGTTGTAAACTCACCTATTTTAATATACTCGTTGGTAGAATCCGCTGGTACACCATATGCCAACATTCGAAACATGGTTGTTATTTTTTGAAGAGCAGACAAACCAAGTCTACTGAGCCCATCTCTTCGTTGCACAAAATAGTTTTCACGAGCTTCCACACCATTAACTATATGAATGAATATATTTCAACCCATTCAAAACCGTCGATGAAATATTTGCTCGTTAAATCGTGGGTTCTCGGTAAAATAGTCGTTGATCAAATTACGATTAGCACTTTTTCGGTCTCTATTGATCATTATATGACCAGGAACTGAGCCTCCATGGGTCACTTGGTTGGATTGTTGATTGATATACTGATATTGCAGCATGAGGTTAGCTCGATATTTAATTATCGCTTCTTCTTTTGCATCAATTGCTTGAAGATCATCCATAAGTTGTGTTCCATCTTCACTGTTATCGTTGGAAGATGAAGATGAAGATGAAGATGAAATCGAATATGAGAAATGAGATGGACCTTCAACATTGATATTCATTTTGTAAGCTATAAAAAATTGAATGAGTTTGAGTGGGCTTTTGAAAGATAAGTTAAGATCTTAGGAACATTGGTGGGCTTTCTATAGATAAGTTAAGATGTTGGGTTGGGTGGATGGTAGTTAATAAGATGGTTGATATTGTGTGGTTAATATTGTGTAGGAGGGTGAAAGTTAATAAGGTGGTTGATATTGTGTGGTTGATATTGTGTAGGAGGGTGGAAGTAAACAAGGTGGTTGATATTGTGTGGTTAATATTGTGTTGGGTGGATGGAAGAAAATAAGATGGTTGATATTGTGTGGTTAATATTGTGTAGGAGGGTGGAAGTAAATAAGGTGGTTGATATTGTGTAGTTAATATTGTGTTAGGTGGACGGAAGTAAATAAGATAGTTGATATTGTGTGGTTAATATTGTGTATGAGGGTGGAAATAAATAAGGTGGTTGATATTGTGTGGTTAATATTGTGTTGGGTGGATGGAAGTAAATAAGATGGTTGATATTATGTGGTTAATATTGTGTAGGAGGGTGGAAGTAAATAAGGTGGTTGATATTGCGTGATTAATATTGTGTTGGGTGGATGGAAGTAAATAAAGTGGTTGATATTGTGTGGTTAATATTGTGTATGATGGTGGAAGTAAATAAGGTGATTGATATTGTGTGGTTAATATTGCGTTGGGTGGATGGAAGTACATAAGGTGGTTGATATTGTGTAGGAGGGTGGAAGTAAATAATGTGGTTAATATTGTGTGGTTAATATTGTGTTGGGTGGATGGAAGTAAATAAGGTGATTGATATTGTGTAGGAGGGTGGAAATAAATAAGGTGGTTGATATTGTGTGGTATATAAATAGCAAACAACATTGGAATTAACCATATCTCTTGAAATCACTTTGCTTTGAAAATGACTTCAAGTTGCCGAAGTTCTAGATTCACAAATGAAGAAGACATACACCTTTGCAATGTATATCTTGATGTTTCCTAAAACCCAATCATAGGTATAAACCAATCCAGGGATACATTCTGGTCTCGAGTTGAAAGGGATTACCACGATTCAAAACTTGAGCATATCTTGGAAGTTCGTACTCAAAGATCATTGCAGTCTCGAATGCTTATTATGAATGCAATAGTCAGCAAATTGAAGGGATGCGTGCATTAGATAGAAAATCTTAATCCAAATGGAGATTCGGAACAAGATATGGTGAGTATTTGTTACTATTTTAGTTTTTGAAATGTTATATATAATATTGAATTTTAACGATATGTATTTGTGAATTCTTTTTTGCAGATAAATCGAGCAAAAACGTTATTAACGCAAGACGAAAAATACAGAAAAGGATTCAAATTTGATCACGTGTGGCCCATCTTTAAAGATATTCCAAAATTTACAACTCCCGCTAGTCCAATAGAAGTCTCTCAAAGGCAGAGGAGTGGCAGTAGTTCACCACAAATAGACTCTCCATGTACACAGTCTCCTACATCACCAAGTCCTAAACTATCTCCATTTTCAGTTAATATAATTGATAAGGATATTGGCGGTAGTTCATTTCAAAGACCCGTTGGGGTGAAGAAGGCGAAATTAAAAAAGCTACAAAAGGAACAAAATTCAAAGTTTTTTGAATCTATCAATGAGGAAAGACAAGAACCGAAGGAAAGGTTGAAAATAACCGCATCGGATAGGCAAAAAAATTTAGAAATACAAATGTTATGAGCTCAAACTGAGGAAAAAAAATGGGCCGTCAAAGAATTACGGGAGCCGAGAGGAAAATAGGGTTTTTTTTTTAAAAGATATAGTTTTCGAACTGGATCTAAGCGTACGCGAGTTTATACGAATTGAACGAGCAAAAATTATGGCAAAAAGAGCTGAAGAAGGCCAAGGTTCTCATAATACCTCTTATTCTTTAAGCCAATATTTCAATGACCTTCGAGGATCTAAAATGATCTCCCGGATTACTAAATTGTTATTATAATTTATATTGTATTTTTCCTTCATGTTTTAAAGCTTTTATTAATGTAGTGTGTTGCTTCAATTGTTTTTTTTTTTAAAAAAAAAAATAAAATTCCAATTTAGTGTTTACAATTATCATTTAGTAATTTTTGTATTATATACTTAATTTTAGTTTATTATAATTATTAATATAAATAGTAATTAAATTAAAACAAATATAATTTAACCAAAAGCATTAGATAATTAAAAGGATATAATTGGAATATATTTGATTTAATGTAAAACTGTGATTAAACAACACTTTTTAAAAGAGGTACAAGTGAAAAATCCAAAAATAAACGAACAAAACTGTAATTAAATGAAAATGGAGGGAATGAAAAATAAAAAACCACTAGCACCTGCAAAGTAGCGCTAAATGCTCTTGTAACGCCAGATCTGACGACTAAATTTAAGGAACTCTACTTTGGTGATGTTTTTGAAGGTTGGTTGGAGAGGTTTGCAGTTGCATAATGGAGATATATAGTTGGGTTAGAGATGATCTTAGAAATGGGTATTGAGTTGGAGATGTGGTTTGTGATGGTGTTGGAGATGTGCATGGAGTTGGTGATAGTGTGGGACTATGGGTGGAGATCTTCTTTCCTCCGCCACCAGTTTTATTTTATTTTTTTCATTTTTGATTTAGTTTTTTTTTTTAATATTTAATTTTTTATTTATTTGTAAACAGTATTTTTAATTATATATAATTATGGAATATATAAGTTAAAAATGTTATTTTGTTAGAAAAAACTTAAGAAAAAAAAGAAAAAGAAATAAAAACCAGATGTGGTGCCTCCTCCAATTTTCTAACATTTTAAAAATAATTTTATTTAATATTTTAATTAATTTATTTAATGTTTTAATTTTAAAATATTTTTGATATTAGCATTAATTTAGTTAGTTAATATATATATTTTTTAGTTAATAGCAATTTTTATATCCTATAAGTATGTAAAGATCTTATAATGTTTGAGGATATTTTGGACAATGCATGTAAAAATTACCGTATAATATTACAATAAGTTTGAGGGTAAAATCGTTATTTTAGCTTAATTTAATGATAATAAGAGTAAAATTGTAATTCAACAAGTACTATCACATTTGACCGTTACTAATTTAGTCAAAGGGATTAAAGTTATGTATTTTGAAAAAAATAAAGGACTAAAATTACTAATATAACAAATACATTTAAAATGTGATATTTCATGAAAAATAAGGACTTTTGTAAAACTTCCCCTTAAAAAAAATGGGATTGTTCATTGTTGGTTTGTAGTTGGGACTTGGGATAAATCCGAATTGCTTGACCAACCATAAAGCATTGGAGTGCACAACACGTGACTTGGTCATTCAAATAGCTAAGTTGAGAAGTTTGTAACACGCGCTTGTTTTCGCGTGGGGTATCTGCTTATGTCCGAAATAACAAGAAAAACCTGAAATTCTTTTCCTCCGCTCCTGAAAAGAAACCGATATTGTATTAACCAGTAAGTGGGGTACAATTTAGATGCTCCTAAATTTGAATATCAGAAAGTAAATTACCACTATAACCCAATTTCATTAATAATAATACAACAAAGACAGATATTTTATGAGTAATGCTAGATATCACACCTAAAATCACAATTTTTCTATAACAACACATGTGACAACACATGTGTCAATTGATGAGTGGATACACATTAATAATGATTTATCTCTCTTATCCATGTATCCACTCACTAATTGACACCTCAACGGTCACATATGTTGTAATAAAAAAAACTGTGATTTTAGATGTGATATCTAGCATAATTCATATTTTATATAAGGGTCAATTTGGTATTGCCGTAACTTTAACTTTTATTATAATCACTGTTAACCATGTTAAAGGAATAATCAACTACTAAGTTAATTGATAGATGTTTAGTTAATTTTATTGCAAAAATGTTGTGATTAATTACAATGACTTAAATAAATATGATTTTAAAACCTTATTTTTTTTAAAAATTAATTATATATATTAAATTAGAAAAAAAATTCTGTAAGAACAATAAAAATATTGTTATAAAATTTTATAAATCAAATCAATATTGAAGTAGATATTTAATTTTATAATAAAATTATAAAATAAATTGATTTTAATTTTTCAAAAGCAATATCAAATTGACTCTAAAACTACTTTGACTAATACTATATTTTCAAATTCTTATTTCTAACTTTTATTCTATCTATTTTTTTTCTTTTTAATATTATCATAAAACGATTTAAGTCTAAGGTAAGGAAGAAATTTGACCTCACAACCCAGTAGAGTCATGGCATAAATATGAGAGACATAATACTGGACCAATATTATATTGTTTTTCTATTAT
This sequence comes from Acer campestre, assembly GCA_954870605.1. Taxonomy (NCBI): domain Eukaryota; kingdom Viridiplantae; phylum Streptophyta; class Magnoliopsida; order Sapindales; family Sapindaceae; genus Acer; species Acer campestre. The sequence continues at coordinate 20,488,377 of OX940810.1, forward strand.
ATCGGTTAAAATAAAAATAATTAAGAATTTTATTTTATATTAAATTAAAAGATAAAATAATAAGACTAGTAATTTTTTTTATATTTTAAAATATAAAATAAATTCAATGAATAAATCTATTGTCAAGGCGTTACAATATATATTTATTATGGTCAAAACTCAAAACGTCTTGATTGCGAAACCAAAAGCGAGAAAGATAAGAAAAAAATAGAAAAGGACAAATTAGTCCAATAATAAAGTTTGTCTATAGACTCGAAGATCGAGAATCTGACTATTGTCTGCTCACTCCAAGCAACACATATGTCTCCTCTATTGGCTGTTTGCCTGTTTAGCTCCACTTCCACACTCACTTTTTATTTTTGAAACAAAAAAAGACAACAAAATAAACTTTACCTTACCTTCTCTAATAAAACCCTAGAATAACCAGCCAATCGATTTCATTCTGGAGAAGAAGAAGATGGGTAAGCTCAAAGACAGCAGCAGCATTGTTTGGTTGTGGTCGTTGTTGTTGATGATAAGCAATGTGGGTTTATTAGTAAAAGCGAAATCAACCATCGAGCCCTGCGCAAACTCGGATTCGTGCAACGCTTTACTCGGTTACACTCTCTACACTGACCTCAAAGTATCAGAAGTGGGTTCTCTCTTCAACGTGGACCCAGTCTCGATTTTGACAGCCAACGCCATTGACATCTCCTACCCAGATGTCGAGAACCACATTCTTCCTTCACAGCTTTTCGTCAAGATCCCCATTTCTTGCTCCTGCGTCGATGGAATCCGAAAATCGGTTTCTACCCACTACAAGACTCGTCCCTCTGACACACTCTCTTCAATTGCTAGCCAAATTTACTCTGGTTTGGTCTCGGCTGATCAGCTACGTGAGGCCAATGCTATACAAGACCCTGATGTTTTGGATGTGGGGGTTAGTTTGATTGTGCCACTCCCCTGTACTTGTTTTAACGGCACCGATAATCTCTTGCCTGCCGTTTATTTGAGTTATGTGGTTAGGGATGTCGACACGCTTGCTGGAATTGCAGCTACTTACAGGACCACACTTACCGATTTGATGAATGTTAATGCTATGGGGAGTCCTGCTATTAAGGCTGAGGATATTATCGCTGTTCCTTTGCCCGGTATAAATTTCTATTTTCCTTAATGTTTTTGTATCTATATTGATTTCACTAGAATTTTCGTTTATTATATCATGTTTTGATTTGATAATTGAGCAACATGTTATTTTGTTTAATTTATTGGCATTTTGTTGCTAGTTTCAGCGTGCTTTAGCTTATGTGGATGCAATGTTCTAGCTATATAGAATGTCATGTTGTATGCGCTGTTAACGAGTTTGAATCAATGAGTAACTTTCTAATGCGGTCACGCGGGATCACTAATTCCCACTAGTGGGAATCAGTGTAAATTTTTTTATACTGATTCCCACCGGTGAGAATCAGTAAATTCGTGCGGTATCCTACACTTGATAATTTTCCTTAAATCAATTTGAGTTAATGCTTATATGTTATGCTGCTGGTTTGATTTTTAAAACTGATTAATGGGTTTCCTTTGCTATGGAGTTGTTTATTTACTTTCTTTCTTGGATTGCAGCTTGTGCTTCTAAGTTCCCTAGGTATGCTTCGGATAATGGTATGATTGTGCCGAATGGGAGCTATGCCATAACAGCTAGCCACTGCGTGCAATGCAGTTGTGGGCCAGGGAATCTCAAGTAAATTAGCAAAATCTTGCTTACATTTTGGTTTAGGTATATTGATTTTTTTTTCCTTTACATGTAACAGTGATGCTAATCACCTTCAATCTTTGTTTTGTACAGTTTATACTGCATGCCCGCTTCTTTGGCAGTTTCTTGTTCCAGCATGCAATGTAGAAATAGTAACCTCATGCTTGGGAATGTTTCGATGCAACAGAGTAGTGCCGGGTGTAATGTCACCACTTGTAGTTATGGTGGTTTCGTCAATGGCACCATTATCACTTCGTACGCTATTATTTTCATTTTGTTGTTTCTTTGATGTTTATTTTGCAATGCATTTCATTAATATAGTGATGACTGAGGGTTTAAACCATTAAATCATCTAATTTTATTTTGCAGGTTGTCTACATCACTACAACCTCGATGCCCAGGTAAAATTTGTCAAATGTTTCTTTGTTTTGTTTATGGAGCTTCTTGGTTGTTCATGGAATAAAAATCACTTTTTTGGGGTTTCTTCGCCTCCTTAGCAAAATTGATGTCATTATTTTCCTTTATCAACTTCCTTAATATCGAATACTTTTTGAAAGGTTGCAATGCCAAAAAAAAAGAAGCTGTTATGGCCACGAATTATGATTCACTCTCCTAACTTGACAATCACCTTTGTTTGTTTGTTTGTTTTTTCATTTATGCATCACACTTTTCAAAATGTTCAGGAAATGAATAATTCATCACTCTTTATGCATTACCATCCATTATGCTAGTGATTTTAGTCAATTTCTGATTTACCTTGACAGATGATTTTAAGTGCTGAAAAGTGAATTTATCATTTCAATTCGATCAGTGATGTTAAAAAGTTTAGTTGAAATGACTGTAATATGTTGTAATATTTGTTTTGTTTTTGCTAAATAATGCAGGACCTCAGCAATTCCCTCCTCTTATAGTTCCACCTTCATCGGTAAGCAGAGATAAAATGTTTGCTCCAGCACCGGCACCTCAGTCAGACGGTGCTGGAACAACAACACCCAAGACTTCTGTGGTGCCATCAACTGGTTCACTCCCTGGTTTACCACCTGCAAGCGGACCTAGTGGCAGTGCTTCTGGTGCTTCTGGTGCTTCTGATGCTTCTTCACTGGTTAACTCATTAGCCACTTTTCCGACCGCATTTGCATTATATTTATTTGTCAAATTCATGATGTCCATTCCATTGTAATTTTGTCTCTGGTTGCTTGGTTTTTAACCAGTCCCACTTGTCTGTTGTATGTAACCTTTTCTATTTATGGCGATGTTAAGATGCAGAGAAACCAAGGGAATTTTTTTTTGGTCATTGCAGTTAGTCTTTTATTTTAGTCAATTGTGGCATTTCTCCCTTCTTGGCGGACTGCATTGCGGGTGCTGCGGTTGTTGCATGCCTTTGACAACTTGTACTCTATATTTTGGTTTTGAATGTGTTGTCTGGCTTTGCAGCATAATAACCTGATTTGTGAGAGTTGCCGATGAATTTTTTTGATTTTATGAGATTCTTCTTTACCACTGGAAGCAGCAGTAAGATTTGAAAACCAGACATTTTGCCCTTTTGATGACAATGGTCCTGCAAATGAGATCAGGAACCATGGATGCTGAACTAGAAATTTAAAGATTTGGAGATGATATCCGGTTGCTTGCAGTACAAATACAAAACAATATTTGATTACATGTTTGTTCACTTTTATTGTTGTACCTTGCTTGTGCTGTTGTATGGGTCATGATCTGTGAGTTGCCATAATTCTACTACGTTTGTCTATGTCGTATTGTTCTGTGTCTTTTATGAAATGAAAGCTAAATTTGTTCAATTCCTCCATTTTTATTCTGTTTTTGAGTTAGTTTGGGTTGGGCATTATCACAACATCACTGAGACCATGTGAGATACGTTCGATGAAAATTGAAATTACCCAATTTTAGCCATCAAAGAGGACAATTTTGGAGATGATAGTTGTGCTTGAAATCACTTGAACTGGGCTATTGTGTTGTGCTTGTGGAAGAAAGAGAAGCGTAAACAGCAGAGTCGCCGAGTCGCTGACCAAACAGTTTCAAACGATAACGAATAAATCTAGATTGATCAATTTGGTTGACAATAATGTCAATTCGATTGGACTCAACTCAGGCTGACATGCTTTTCAGATTGTTGGGCTTTTATTTAACTGGTCCATTACAAAACTGGCCCATAGAAATTAGGTCCATCGTCCATGTACGCTTGCTTTTACAGGTCTGAGGTGACTACTGAGCGAGACCAGTAATGAAAAATACTAGATTCAGGACAGACGGCACCTGAAAGAAAACAATAGAAATTCCAAGTTAAAAAAGTTGAAGCATTCATGGCTTCAGCTCCCTCCAAGCTCTACTCAGGTCTATTTTTCTCCCTCTCTCTCACTCTATACAATTTTGTTTCTATTTTGAAGTTGTTGAAGGTTAGGATTCTGTAATTGCAGATGATGTTAGCTTGGTGGTGGTGTTACTCGACACAAACCCTTTCTTTTGGACGACTTCTTCTTTCTCTTTCTCGCACTTTCTCTCTCATGTAAATCCTAATTCTCTCTTTATCTACATATATGTTTCAAATTTCTTCATATTCAAAAGCCCACTAAATACGGTAGGAATATTGTGATTGAACTTCATTATTGTATTATAGGTTCTTATTGTTTATATTTTTACAGGTGCTTGCGTTTTTTTCTTAATCGCATACTTTAGTCTTAATAAACAATTGGAATTTTAATTTGTAAAATTTCATCATGTATAACCTCCAAAAAATTAATCAAAACGCTTATATGGTTTAGGTTCACTTTTTTTATTTGTACAGGTGCTTGCATTTTTAAATGCGATATTGACTCTGAATCAACTGAACCAAGTTGTGATTATTGCAACTGGGTGCAATTCATGTGACTACGTTTATGATTCATCTAAAACGGCCAATCAGAGCTTTGGAAATGGCAGAATGCCCACTTTATGTGCGACTCTGTTACAAAACTTGGAGGAGTTTATGACTAAAGATGAGAAACTTGGTATAGAAGAGGCAGAGGAGAGGATCACTGGTTCACTGTTGTCGGGTTCCTTATCTATGGCTCTTTGTTGTATCCTTGTCAGCGTTCTTTTTTTCCTTTTCCATTTTAAATCTTGGTTTGTTTCAGTTGCTTTGATGGGCTCCATTTAGGAAAACAAAAGATTCTTTGCTTTAATGGTACTAGTGAGCTCATGGGAGTAGTTTCAATAAAATGTGATGATGATGTATGGTCATTTAGAGTTATACTTATATAGGACATGGGTTTGTATTATGTAATATGTAAAAGAGAATGGGGCAGTATTATTTTTGTGGGAATATTATTGTCCAGATTGTTTGATTTGATCCTATGAGCAGATATACAGAGGGTATTCCGTTCAGGATTGCTCCATCCGCAACCTCGAGTGAGTACATGTTTATTTGAAATTATGCCTTTATTCTTTGTTGGATAAACTGTATTGAAATGTCACCATAGACTATGCCTTCTAAATTGCCATCAATGAATTTGGTCTCATATGCAATTTGGATGTTGAAATTGTTATTCTTCAAACTGATTTTGTTTTGAGTGACATGTCATGACTGATATGATTATTATGCTGGCAAGTGTCATTCTTTTTTTTTTTTTTTTTCTTTCTTGTTTTTTCCACAGATTTTATCTGGTTACTAACATATCTTTATATTTTATGGATTATATGAGCTCAGTTACACATTACTGTTTCCATTTTTAACTCCACAGCAGAATATTTTAGCAGTAAAAGTAATTGGCACACTTCTTGTTGATGTGGATTGTGTACTCAGATCAATTTTTCATTGAATGAGGTTAATTGATGGCAATATAGTGATTTTGTAATATCACAGTACTATGATGTGAAATTTTCATTATTCATACCTGGAAAAATGTTGTAATTTCTTTACATACGAGATTTTTTTTTTGATATCAATTGCCATTTGGAAATTGGAATAAGCACTGTACAATTTTCACATGCATTTAACTGGACTAGTAATACTTGTTATTTGGCCCTAAAAAAAAATTCATTCCATGCCCTTTTTCCTTGGGCAATGAGTGTGGCCTGTTGTATACTCACGTAGGCGTGTTATTACTCTTTTTCTTTGCCATGTTTCTATTTAGTCCTTGTCATTCCATGCCATTATTGGGGCTTACTACTTGAAGTGGAATATCTTTATAATTAATTAATGATGTTACTAACATATGAGAGCAGATTTTATGCTTGCAGGGATCCCCGGATGGACCTGAACAGTATGTTATTTTATAACCTTTTGTATGGTTTACAATTTCTTCATGGTGAATTCCATTCTGAAAGATTTTCTTCTTTTCAGATATGTTGCAATCATGAATGCGATATTCTCTGCCCAACGCTCTATGGTATTGAATGTTGCATTTAGTATTTTTTGTTTCATATGTTGTTCTTAAGTTGATATCAATTTCGTACTTCTTCCTGTTTTGCTGCTGCTACCAGATAAGTGTCGTTGAAACATTAAAAAGTTAAAAACAACATAGTCAATCGGTATCAAATTACCAGATCAACTTTTTAGGGATTGTAATTCTATAATCCATTTTGACAATTTGTAATAAGGCACAATTTTGGTGCTCAATGTTTTAGAGGTATGCTTGTGGTCAGTTGCATACTCTTATGGATGTGTATGCATAACAACTTTGGGCTATGACTAATATGTTGCTTTAGATTGGAAGTTTGAGGTTGCAATATCGCTCTAAATTGAGATGGAGAATGACTTTATTTGTTATGTGGTCTTCTCCTTTGCATTACTTCCACTGATAGTTGTAATCAAGTAAACAACCTTCATTCCAGTTAAACTGAACTTGTTTCAGCTCCTTCTTTCATCTCAACATTCCATTGCCTTGTTTTTCTCTGTTACAAATTATTCCTGTAATACTCACGGCTATCTCTTGCCAATTCCCTGTCCTAGCTCTTCTCCTTCTCCTTTGCTCTTTTTCTTCATCTCCTTCACCTCTGTATTGATTGGCTGCTTCTTCCTCTTCTTCACAAACTATGCAACTTGTGAACGGTTGTTTTGTATTTCTTCTCTATCACCATTTAGTTGCTACATGCAATTCTTTTAATATTTTTCAAAAAACTAGAGTTTGTCTCCAGGTTCTCATTATTTATAGGGATTGCCTGATAGCATTCCGTTTAAATAATGGAACTTTTGGTTAGACGCCAATTGACAATACTTTTCAGCTTTAAAATGCAATTTCATGTATTTTAAAATGAGGATACCATGGATGAGTGGCAAGAGATAAAAAAAGAAAAAAGAAAAAAGAAAAAAAAGGTTAGGTCGTGTGCTTCAAAAATCCAGAAAAACACTGATATAAAGGAGTAACCTAATTCAACTAGAAAGCATAAAAAAGGGTTACAAGGAACCGTAGAACATTGATGGGAATTCTGTAAAACTACATCAACAGAGGATATGCCAAATTAAGTAGATTGCCGCAAACTGATTCTTGTAGCTGACTGCTGACCCCATCAAGTATGAGATTAAAACTAATTGAATTGAATTGAGTTTAAAAGGCTTATATTGACTAAGTGGTTGCTCAAATTAAATGGAGAAAGTGTTTTTGGATGGGATCTGAGTAGGTCACATAAGGATAGCTAGTTAAAAATTTGGAGGTGATCTTTACATCATTATTTGTACATGACATTATTGGTGTAGATTGTTGATTTTGTGATTTGGCTTTTTCATTTTTGGGAAAAAGTAACGTAGTATTATTAATACTTATTAATATATTTTTTTTCTCTAAAAAAAAAAAAACTACTCTAGTATTAATATTAAGCTGTTCCCTTTTGCAGGTTCCTATAGATTCTTGTTATATAGGAGCTCAAAGTTCTGCTTTCCTGCAGCAGGTAATGTGTTTCGTGCATGTTTATGATTGGGGCTCAAAGTTCTGTTATGATTGGAGTAATATTAAATAATCTGGCTGCTGTCTGGTTTCTGATTGCTTCTGACGTGTGAAAGTGACAGGCTTCTTACATAACCGGCGGTGTACATCATAAGCCTCAACAACTAGATGGGCTCTTTCAATATCTCTTGGTAATTTGTAACCTTAATTGGTTATTATGTGTGATTGCTTATGCTATTTTTTGGATTAGAACTGAGAACTGAATCTTTAGTTCAAAAGGAGAAAACAATATTTGCGTGAGTGGGAAATCTGGATAAGAAGATCATTTAAATTGAAACAACTTCCACTCTGTTTAATCTCATAGCTGATGGGCTCATACTTCCACTGTGTTTTAAAAACATATGGAGGCGCGCCTTTGAGGCGATTTTAAAAAAAAACATACCGAGGTGCACAACTGAGTGAGGCGTGTGCCTCAAAGGTGTATTTAGGCTTAAGCCTCAATTTGGACTTTTAAGTGTTTCGGGTTGATTTTTAATAGTTTTCATGGTCCATTAGCCCATACCAGTTAATTTTTTTTTTTTTTCAAGTTTAAGGTTGATTTTCTTTGACTCACCATTAGCCCATATGAGTGATGAAGAGAATTAGTTTTTTGGAACCATGCCCACAAGGGATTATGGGATAAGAATGATAAAGAGTGAAGGACTGAAAATTAATTGTCTTTTTAATTTTTATCATTTTATGAACTTGTTTACTTTTATGAATTATGAACTTATGATGATGTGATCATGTGATTTACTGATTTTCATTCATTTTTTTGGATTGGTATTGTCACAATGATGAGTTGCTAATGATTATTAATGTGATTATGTGATTATAGGTTGTTTTATGAAATTTTATGTGTTTTATGTATATATTTTTATGTCCTTTATATATCTGTTGTGAGGCTTATGCCTCGATACTAAAAACATATTTTAAAACATTGCTGACATCATTTGGATTTTTGAAAATTAGCTATACTGTCTTATAGGACGTCACCATCTGCCAATTCTCTTGTATGACTTAACTGTCTTATGATCTTCTAAAAGGTTCTTAATTGTGATACATTGGGTTATTTCTACTCCTTTCTGTTTCACGTTGATGATGTTAATATGATATTTTTGTCCCGTGCAGACAATTTTTGCTACCGATTTGCATTCTCGCAGTTTTTTACAACTTCCTAAGCCTGTTGGTGTGGATTTTCGTGCCTCGTAAGTTACTAATTACAGTAATTTATTTGAATGTCCATTGCCATGTTATTGCTATTTATTTTAGGCTGTCAAGCAAGAGGCTTACGACCCAAACTGAACCAATTACTAGGTCAAAAGTCAAAACCAAACTAAATCAATAAAAATCGGTTTTTTTTTTTTTTTTTTGGTTTAAAATTAAGCCAAAAATATAGAATAAATTTTTATCTATATATATATTTTAATTTTCAATTTTAAAAAAATTATTATTCATACAAGTAGCTACTCTTAAACTAGCATTATCAGTAGAATTGGTAATCAGTAGTGGTGATCAGTAACCACTTATATATATGCTAACTAGGAACATTCTCCAAAGTAAGTAATTGCAAGTATATAACATAATTCAATAGCTATAAAACATAAAAATTGCACTAATGGTTATGGATACAACTAAATCAACTTAAACAATGTTTAACGGTTTGGGTTGGAATCTTCAGTTTGATAAAATACAACCTACAAACCAAACCCAATGGGTTTATTTTGCTTTAAATAACCAAACCAACCCAATTATAATGGATTGGTTTGGAGTTTGGACAGGTTGATCAGTTTAACGGTTTGGGTGTCTACCTTTATATACCTCAATCATAGTTAGACATTGGACACTTTTGGCTAGTAACTTGCTTATATTTAAATCAATGTAAGTTGTCATGGAAATTGGAATGCTATAGAAACACACTTTACTTTGTTTCTCTGCATTTCTTTTTTCCCCTTGAGGAAAATAAACAATTTCACAAGACACTTGCAGAGGGGCAGGCACATGGGTGTTGAGTGGACCCATGTTTATAATGGTAAATCGTTAAGAAAGGTCAAGAAAATGATTTCGTCTCCTAGTATTTTTCCTTTCTAAAATTTTATCTTTATTTAGTGCTGCTGTTGTTTTTGGGCCACTATTGTAAGTGCTGAAGTTTTATTCAGTGTTTATTTATTTTTTTTGGAACTTCTTCACTAATCCGTTACTAATCAAGTCTTAATTACTCATCCATGTCATTTGATCCGATAACATATTTCTTCCTCTCTTTTAAACTCAAATTGCAATTTACCTTATCATAAAATTGTTCAATTTGCAGGTGTTTCTGCCATAAAAATACAATTGACATGGGATACATATGTTCTGTATGTTTGTCCATATTTTGTACACGTCACAAGAAATGTTCGACATGTGGGTAAGTAGATATTACCTGTTGTATCGTGAATCCGGTATGCTATTTTCATAAATGATAAATCTGTGCTGATTATGATTTTGTGGCCAAGTGAATACAAAGTACTTGTAAATCACTATCAATTTTATTATCAGTATCTGATTTAGCAACAATAGGGCAGGGTTATGTACACTTTATCTCATGGAGACTTCTGGATTCCATCTTGCTGGTTAAGGGCCAGATTCACTTCCAGAAAGAAAACAAAACAGTGTCGCATAAATAGGTGTTTTGGCCTGTGCCAATCACTCAGCACTGTGGTAAGGTCTGGCCCAGGCTATACAATAACTTTTCTCCCCCAAGGCCATACAGAGTAGTAAATTATATACGATGACATTAGTGACCTTATTGATTCAGGAAATTATTAAAATCATATCTCAACACAGCTTATAAATGATAATAAGTGAGCCTTATTTATACAGGAAAATAATAACTTAAAAGAAGACAGGAATGCTATTTTAGCTGCTTGACATGTTAAATTAGTGCAACCAGTAGTCATCGGTTGGTAGCTTTGGGAAAGTTAATTACAGTATGAGCTGTTATTCAGTGCCGGAGGGAGGTGGGGTCAACAGGGGCCATGGCCCCTTTCCCTCAAAAACATTTTAAAATTCCCTTTTAAAAACTATATATTTACCATTAAATTTGGTAATTTTTTCACTTTAGCCTCTAAAAAATATTTTGTTTTAGTGTAATAGCCTCTCCCCAAACAAATATTTCTGACTCCGCCCTGCTGTTCTTGGTAATCATTATTGCAGAATTGATTCTCTATATATTAATCTTATACTTTATCCGTGAGAGAATATTGAAGAAACAAGATGATCTTTAGTTTTCTCTAATACTTCTTTCGTTATTGTTATACCTATTAAAGTTTTTGATTGTGGTTTTGCACACGCTGCAGGTCGACATTTGGTCAGGCCCAATCAGATGATGCCTCTGCGACTAATCGAAAGAGAAAGGCCCCAGATTCATAATCATGTGACAAGTATAATATAATAGATTATCTATATTGCATCTTTGACACTTCATATCTGTTTGCGCAGCAATTACGTAATTAGTTCTTGTGGTTCATCTATTTTTGCCTTGCAAAAATAGGCTCCATTCAAAGTGGTTTCTCATGACCACTCGGGGAATCAATCCACTCGTGCAGAGAATAATTAGTCTAAAAATTTATGTTTTTTTTTTTTTTTTTTTTCCTCACGAATATGTTGGATTGAGAATTATTTATTTATCCATTTCTTCTCCTTTTTTCAGTACTCATCCAACATGTTATGAATATGCTGCAAGTAATCACCAATGGGTACTATGGCACCAGAGGATGCTGCTGATCTTTAAGCTAATGAATCTGGTGCTGACCATGGAACCGATCTAAGACAGGTTTTTGGGGTACATTTTAGAGTACTTCTGGGAGTTGTGCCTTCATTTCTTTTAATTTCTCTCCACCAAACAAGAGAAGCTAAATTTATACTACTCGTGGTGCAAGATCGGAATGAATTGAAGTTGCAAATTTTGGGCATTGTATGATTTATATATCAAATGAAATAGTTCCATCTAGTATGAAATGCCGTTTATGTGTATATTTATTAAATGTTTGTGACAGAGAGTTAATGGGGATGGAAACAAATGCAAAATCATTGATTTGTTTTGCATAATAGATTTATCTTCTCGACATATTTGATGAAATTCCGAAAATCAAATAAAACTAGGACCAGGTAGGAGTTGGCCTCAGTTCTTTGTCACACAAGTAATTTGACAAATATTTACTACAAGTATAATTGTAGGGCCTAATTTTTTATTCTTTGAAGATCTTTGCAAGGTCTAGTTAATCGCCTTCTTTACGTTAACAAAGGTTACGTTGAAGATCAGCATGCATGTAATAGGTGAAATCAATCAATACAGTTGTCCATTAAAATAGCAAAATACAATACAGAAGCCAATTTATTTACAATATTCACATTAACACATCACACGATCGATAAATCATTAACATTGAACAAATGGGATTCCAATTCCGGCGAACTTCAGTTACAGAGATATGCTACAGAGTCCATATCGCTTATTCAAGACAAACTGCCAACTTCAGAGAGCCCTCAGAACCGCTTTGCTGGTCATGTGGACACCCGATGCAGCAAATCTCAGTACAGCACGACTTTTATACAACCTGCAACCATATCTTATGTCAAGAAAAATTGATCACAAATACAAGCAAATCTAATACTTTTTCTTTCTAATTTTTGGGGTACTTGTTGGGTTACAACATATTCATAGTTACATCTGGGTCTTTTATGCAACATAGTGCTTAAAAGTTAAAACTGTAATCTACAACATGATATAGCTTGAGAAACACAACTTCTTGCAGTGCAGCTGTATTTTGCGTTCTTTTAACTCTTAAGTTATAAAAAAAATTGAGGCTAACAATCTCAAGTCTAATAAGCATATGTACAATAATAAAAAACGTGGGTCAAACTCACCCAGCCAATGCAAGTCCCCACGTCGAAAGGGTATAAAACATCTTTCCAGCACTCCAAATATCTAACATTTTCTCCAATTTGCTCACACTGCCTAATGCTTTGGCCAGGACTGCATATAAGTAATATTACTGAGATAAATAATCTTAAGAATACCAATGTACTCATTTCTCACTGCACTACAGAAGATTGCCAACACCTAGAACCCGATAGATACTCATAAACACAAAAAATAAACAAGTTAAATGTAAAAATGAAAGGTATCAGATTAGAAAACAGTTTCCATAGGTACCAGAAAATCAGAGAGCAATCTCAAGAGTGGGAGATTGAAATATCACAAAGAAAACATGTGTATTCATTCACACAATTCATATACTATATCAAAGCATGAATTGGCCAGAAGCAAAAGCTTAAGCTATACACATCTATCTTCTACAAACCCATCAAATTCTTCCATGGTTCAGTAATAGCAATGGAGGCAAAAGAGATTTGTAATGAACTAAGAGCAAGTAAAATTCCTTCTTGCCAAAAACATAAAATTAAACCTTTGCCTACTCCCTAGGAGAAACAATGACAGTTTTTAGTCAAGATTTCAAGTTTGCTTCTAAGTCACAGGTCACAATGGTAAAAACATTCGAGCTCACACATTTCAACTGCAAGCTTACCTTTTTGCAGCTCCTCTGGTGCCAGATTCTGCAATTCCATGGAAACAAATGATGAGATGGAGATTCACTATATAAAGCAAATTGAAACTAATTTACGTTTCAGTAGTAACATACCAAAGATTTTGGGTTTGACATGACGCATTTAGCCATAAAGTTGGCAACACCATCAACCACATGTTCCTCACTAACAACCACATAATTCTCATTATCAATTCCACTCCATTCTTCAACATTGCTTGGAACCATTTCCTCTGTGACCCACACCCACCAACTTGGCTCTTCTTGATCAACATTAATCAAAATTCCAGCGGAACGCACATCATCAGCTAATTCAGGTACTAAAAACAAATCAGTATCAAGTAGCAAGTATATAAGCATTATAGATAAAGATAGATTAATGCAAGAACCTGTAGCCTCCTTGAAAGGAAACTCAATCCCCGTTCCATTAACTGATGCTTGATGAAGTGACTTCAATCGAGTCAAGAATTTCTCAGAATCGACGGTGGCTACTAAGCGAGCATACAGCTACAATTACCAACAAAAAAAAAAATAAAAAAATACAGTAATTTAACAACTTATTACTGAAAATGTGTCCGCTTCTATAAACTGCCTCCACAAATAAAATAAAACTTTAACATATAAATTCATTCAGGAAAATATCAACGATAATAACAAAAGCCCACAAAAAAAGAAGAGATTTTAATGGTAAATTTTGATAGCAACTGACAATTTATCTAAGATTTATATAACCAAGCTAAATAGAACTATTCTAATGAATTATAAAATCCTAGTTTTCGCGAAGCAAACTGGAAGCTCACAAATGAATAATAAAACGAATAAGAAGATCGAGAAAAGAAAAATACATACATCAGGAGGACAATCATTCAATACAGCAGGCGATTCAGACAAATTCTCAAGTAACTTAAGGTTTTGGTTGAGCAAATCTCTTAACCGACGATTCTCGGATTTTAGAGATTCCAAATCATCTCTGGTCTGATTGTCAAAAGACTCTTGGTCGTGGTGGGCGTGGGCCTCGTGGCGGTGTTCTAAACATTCGACGGCCAACCATGCCACGTCAGCAACCTCTAAAACAGTTTTGGCTACCTCTAGAGCCTCGTGACCTCCCATGATTTTTTGGTTGCAGGAACCCTAGGTGTTGTCCTATAATTCTACGGTGGTTGTCGTATAATTCTGCCGTGGTTATCGTCGTTGCGTGTGTCTCTGATTGATTGACAAGTTGGTAAATTGTAAGCAGAACAGAAGGCAGAGATGAGGAATAATCGGTACGGGGATTTAATTTTGTATTTGCAATAAAGCCACGTAACTTTCGCATTTTATACTTTTCTCTTGAATATTAGATTTATTATTACCATTTTACCCTTATCGTCAAATAAAAATAAGGGTGAGACTATTGCCACCAAAAAAAAAAAAAAAATTTCTTACTCGTTTGTTTAAAATACCAAACAAAAAAGGTTAAAAATAATAATTTTACTTTGTAACCCATTAAAATCCCAAAATTATCCTTACTAAAAAAACTAATAACATATTTGGTAGTTTGTTTTTTCTGCATTGCCTGCTATCACAAGTCTAAGCAAATGATATTGGTATTAAAGATAGTTTTCTCAATGCATGCCTCTGGAACTATAGGAAGTTTACTTCGTAAATTTTGTATTTTTATCACATTAGAGAGGGGACACATATGCCTTTGATTCATAGTTTGTTGCCTCGGTGGAAGAAGAACAAGAATACTTCTTCTGTCAATGTGGTGAACCAGCTGTGCTTTTGCAATTAGTATAAAAGATGATGCATATTGTATGGTCAATGTGAGTTCCTATGTAACTTATATGTCTCTTTATTCAGGTGACATCACCCTATGGAAGCAATCTTCACCACAATGAAAATGTTACTGTTGGTCGGTTTGCATTTACAACTAGCGAGGCTGGCAATTATATGGCATGTTTTTGGCCGAATTCCAACCAACAGCAAAGTGCTGGCACAACTCTGAGTCTTGACTGGAGAATTGGAATTACTGCCAAGGACTGAGTATCAGTTGCAAAGAAAGAAAAGATCGAGGCAAGATTCTTAATTTCTTTGTTTCTCCTGAGGCTAGAAATGGTAATAAGGCTTTTGCATATTCCCACTTTCCTCCTTTATCTAATTATGCATGCATCGCATGCCTCCGTGTAGTGTTGAATTTGACCTGAAGAGACTTGGATATGTAGTTCAAGCCATCCATGACAATCTAGTCTACCTCAAGAGTAGGTCTATTTTTCATCCTGTATTGATCTCTATATATGGATTTTACATTAATAACTCCCATGTTTTGTGAAGGAAAACAGATTTTGATTACTCCACTGGCAGTATACTATTTATTACTGTATGCTAGTCACTTTTATTCTTAAAAAGCTGAATGATTTTAGTTAAAAATGAGGTTAAATAAATCTCATATTGTTTGGAACTATAGAATTTATAACAGTGTTAGTAGAGTTAAAAGGAATGGTTTTGAATGCTAATTTGGGCTCCTAAATTAGTTGTCGGTGATATTACAATTATAATTACCATATTTTTCATTACTCTATATCTTTCATTACTCATTAGCAGTAATGATCTTAATGGAGTTAGTGTTCTTCTCAGTTCCCACAAATGTTTGAGTGTAGGACATGTCATAACTCCACTTAATCTAAGGTATTCTCGACAAAGTATAGTTATTGTTGGGGTATGATTCGTATGAATATACTTGGACAAATTTGGAGGGAGATTTGAAGGAGTATCATGATTCGTGACAATGAGAACATATTTGCGAACAAAGTTGTAAGTTTAAAAGACAATATAAATTCATTCATAGAAAAAAAATTGAAAAGAATGTGTTTTATCTTTTCTCAACTATGAAAGAAGAGAGATGAGACCTGCACATAGTGATGGAGCAGAAAGAGTAGAGAAGTTTCAGAACAAATCTCAAGTCTACTTATGTAGTGTATTAGTATATAATAGGACATTTAGGACATTTAGTATATTTCAATATACCTAAACTCCCTGTTGATACTACAATCAGTACAAATTATTATATTCGGTTAACTCCATAGTGATTGTATGTTGTTTGTCGGTTGGGATTATGGATATGCATTTTCTTTTCCTTTTCTATTTTTGGTTTTTCATGCAACACTAAATTTAAGACTTCCGCATCTTCCCCAGATATCTTAACTAGAAGTGATTGAGAAATACATTTTTCATACATTGTAGCATTGCATCAATCCTGTAAAAAACATCTTTCATTCTTAACATTTTCTACAAAAACACAAATAAAACAATAAATTAGTTGTTGGTGATGTTACAATTATAATTAGCATATCTATCATTACTTATTAGCAGCAATGATCAAAATAGAGTTAGTGTTCTTTCCACTGCCCACAAATGTTTGAGTGTAGGACCTGTTATAACTCCATTCCGTCTATGGTAGTCTCGACAAAGTATAGTTATTGTCGGGGTATGATTCGTATGAATACGCTTGGACAAATTTGGAGGAAGATTTGAAGAAGTATCGTGATTCGTGACAATGAGAACATATTTGCGGATAAAGTTGTATGTTTAAAAGACAATATAGATTCATTCATAGAAAGAAAATTGAAAAGAACGTTCTTTATCTTTTCTCAACTATAAAAGAAGAGTGATGAGACCTGCACACAGAGATGGAGTAGAAAGAGTAGAGAAGTTTCAGAAAGAAATCTCAAGTCTACTTATATTATGTATTAGTATATAATAGGACATTTAGGACATTTAGTATATTTCAGTAAACCCAAAATCCCTGTTGATACTACAATCAGTACAAATCATTATATTCGGTTAACTCCATAGTGATTGTACGTTGTTTATCGGTTGGGATTATGGATATGCATTCTCTTTTCCTTTTCTATTTTTGGTTTTTCATGCAACACTAAATTTAAAACTTCCGTATCTTCCCCATGCATCTTACCTAGAAGTGATTGAAAAATACATTTTTTTTATACATTGTAGCATTGCAGCAATCCTGTAAAATACATATTCCATTCTTAACATTTTCTGCAAAAACACAAATAAAACAATAAAATAGTTGTTGGTGATGTTACAATTATAATTATCATATATATTATTACTCATTAGCAGCAATGATCAAAATGGAGTTATTGTTCTTTCCAGTACCCACAAATGTTTGAGTGTAGGACCTGTCATAACTCTATTCCGTCTATGGTAGTCTCGACAAAGTATAGTTATTGTCGGGGTATAATTCGTATGAATACGCTTGAATAAATTTGGAGGGAGATTTGAAGGAGTATCGTGATTTGTGACAATGAGAACATATTTGCGGATAAAGTTGTATGTTTAAAGGACAATATAGATTCATTCATAGAAAGAAAATTGAAAAGAACATTATTTATCTTTTCTCAACTATGAAAGAAGATTGATGAGACCTGCACACATAGATGAAGTAGAAAGAGTAGAGAAGTTTCAGAATGAAATCTCAAGTTTACTTATGTAGTGTATTAGTATATAATAAGATATTTAAGACATTTAGTATGTTTAAGTATACCCAAACTCCCTATTGGTGCAACAATCAATACAAATCATTATATTCGGTTAACTCCATAGTGATTGTTTGTTATTTGTTCGTTGGGATTATGGATATGCATATTCCTTTCCTTTTGTATTTTTGTTTTTCATGCACCAGTATATTTCAGACTTCTGTATCTTCCCCGGGCATCTTACCTAGAAGTGATTGAGAAATACATTTTTCATACATTGTAGCATTGTAGCAATCCTGTAAAATCCATCTTTCATTCTTAAAATTTTCTGTAAAAACACAAATAAAACAATAAATTAGTTGTTGGTGATGTTACAATTATAATTATCATATTTATCATTACTCATTAGTAGAAATGATCTCAATGGAGTTAGTGTTCTTTCTAGTACCCACAAATTTTTGAGTGTAGGACCTGTTATAACTTCACTCCATCTATGGTACCCTTTACAAAGTTTAGTTATTGTCGGGGTATGAAAAAAATGAATACGCTTGGACAAATTTAGAGGGAGATTTGAGGGAGTGTCATGATTTGTGACAATGAGAACATATTTGCGGACGAAATTATATGTTTAAAGGACAATATAGATTCATTTATAGAAAGAAAATTTAAACGAACCCGCTTTATTTTTTCTCAACTGTGAAAGAAGAGAGACGAGACCTGCAAATAGAGATGGAGCAGAAAGATTAGAGAAGTTTCAGAAAGAAATCTCAAGTCTACTTATGTAGTGTATTAGTATATAATAGGACATTTAGGACATTTAGTATATTTCAGTATACCCAAACTCCCTATTGATACTACAATCAATACAAATCATTATATTCGGTTAACTCCATAGTGATTGTATGTTGTTTGTTGGTTGGGATTATGAATATGCATTCTCCTTTCCTTTTCTATTTTTAGTTTTTCATGTAACATTAAATTTAAGACTTCCGTATCTTCCCCAGACATCTTACCTAGAAGTGATTGAGAAATACCTTTTTTTTATTTTTTTATTTTATTTTTTTTTTTTTTTTTTTACATTGTAGCATTGCAGTAATCCTGTAAAATACATATTTCATTCTTAACATTTTCTGCAAAAACACAAATACAACAATAAATTAGTTGTTGGTGATGTTACAATTATAATTATCATATCTATTATTACTCATTAGCAGCAATGATCAAAATGGAGTTAGTGTTCTTTCCACTGTCCACAAATGTTTGAGTGTAGGACTTGTCATAATTCCATTCCATCTATGGTAGTCTCGACAAAGTATAGTTATTGTCGGGGTATGATTCGTATGAATACGCTTGGATAAATTTGGAGGGAGATTTGAAGGAGTATCGTGATTCGTGACAATGAGAACATATTTACGGATAAAGTTGTATGTTTAAAGGACAATATAGATTCATTCATAGAAAGAAAAATTGAAAATAACATTTTTTATCTTTTCTGAACTATGAAAGAAGAGTGATGAGACCTGCACACAGAGATGGAGTAGAAAGAGTAGAGAAGTTTCAGAATGAAATCTCAAGTCAACTTATGTAGTGTATTAGTATATAATAAGACATTTAAGACATTTAGTGTATTTAAGTATACCCAAATTCCCTATTGGTACAACAATCAATAAAAATTGTTATATTCGGTTAACTCCATAGTGATTGTACGTTGTTTGTCGGTTGGGATTATGGATACGCATTCTCCTTTCCTTTTCTATTTTTGGTTTTTCATGCAATACTAAATTTAAGACTTCCGTATCTTCCCCAGACATCTTACCTAGAAGTGATTGATAAATACATTTTTCATACATTCTAGCATTGCAGCAATCCTGTAAAATCCATCTTTCATTTTTAACATTTTCTGTAAAAACACAAATAAAACAATAAATTAGTTGTTGGTGATGTTACAATTATAATTATTATATCTATCATTACTCATTAGCAGCAATGATTTCAATGGAGTTAGTGTTAGTTCTACTGCCCACAAATGTTTGAGTGTAGGACCTGTCATAACTCCATTCTGTCTATGGTAGTCTCAACAAAGTATAGTTATTGTTGGGGTATGATTTGTATGAATACACTTGGACAAATTTAGAGGGAGATTTGAGAGAGTATCATGATTCGTGACAATGAGAATATATTTGCAGATAATGTTATATGTTTAAATGATAATATAGATTCATTCATTGAAAGAACATTTAAAAGAACCCGCTTTATTTTTTCTCGACTATGAAAGAAGAGAGATGAGACCTACAAATGGAGATGAAGCAGAAAGAGTAGAGAAGTTTTAGAACGAAATCTCAAGTCTACTTATGTAGTGTATTAATATATAATAGGACATTTAGTATATTTCAGTATACCTAAACTCCCCGTTGATACAACAATCAGTACAAATCATTATATTCAGTTAACTCCATAATGATTGTACGTTGTTTGTCGGTTGGGATTATGGATATGCATTCTCCTTTCCTTTTCTATTTTTTGTTTTTCATGCAACACTAAATTTAAGACTTTCGTATCTTCCCCAGGCTTCTTATCTAGAAGTGATTGATAAATACCTTTTTCATACATTGTAGCATTGCAGCAATTCTGTAAAATCCATCTTTCATTCTTAACATTTTCTGCAAAAACACAAATAAAACAATAAATTAGTTGTTGGTGATGTTACAATTATAATTATCATATCTATCATTACTCATTAGCAGCAATGATTAAAATGAAGTTAGTGTTATTTCCAGTGCCCACAAATGTTTGAGTGTAGAACCTGTCATAACTTCACTCCATCTATGGTAGTCTTGACAATGTGTAGTTATTGTTGGGTTAATTATTAGTGTGGTTGTAGCATAGATCTTTTTTATTCACGAAGTATATCGGCTGGAATACTTAGACTTACTCCTACTTGGAATTGTGCCGGTAGAGTACACTTGTGATACAACGCCAGTGCCTATGATTGAATATATGATTTAGCTTATGAATAATAATATATGGTATCGTATGTATATATATATGTGTATATATATAGGCTGTAACATAGATATATTTGGGTTAATTATTAGTGTGGTTGTAGCATAGATCTTGTTTATTCATGAAGTATATTGGCTGGAATATACAGACTTACTCCTACTCGAAATCGTGCTGGTAGAGTACACTTGTGATACAATGCCATGTACTTATGACTGAATATATGATTTAGTGTATGAATAATAATAATCGTATACTTATGAACATGTGATTTTTAATTTAGCTTTAACAAGATACATGGATTAATTTGACTGAATATATGCTTGTTTTGTTTAGGTGTTGAGCTTGAGGGTATGGGTTTTGATCGTATGCAAGTGATACGAGTTGCAATGTATTTTTGAAATAAGCCACACTAATTGCGCACTTGGAATGACTTCTATAAGCCAGATTTCGTGAAGACAATTCTAGATGAATGATCACTTTTATATGTTATTTGATAACATGTTTGAAACTTATATTTTGTTGGAATTGTGAACATGTTTATGTCACGTAACATATGTTATTATGCTCGTAAACATTTATATTAAGCTATCTTTTTTGTTGGATCATATATTAGGCTAATTTAACATATAATCCAACAAAAAATTGATTATTTCTTAAATGAAGCTATAAGTAGATTTTTTCTTAAGTAAATCAATTTCAAACATAGCTTAAGCCGCAACAATTCCTCTTAATCTCTTGTTAAGAGAAAGAAAAGAAGTCCACCAAAGGTCCAAAACTATAGAACTTTCAGTTGATTTGGAGCTGAAAGTTATTGTAATAATGGCCGGAAATGACCACCCCACAAAAAATTATATGAAAAACAAAGATAAAAATTGTAGGGCCACATTTTATCAACATGAATCAAGGGTTAGATTTAAAGGTTTGTTTGAGGTTGGTGGAGAAATTTTTATTTATTTATTTATTTTTTTTAACACTAGGATTGGCTCACAAGTGTTGAAGGTGTGTAAATCTCTCTTCTCACACCGATGGTGCCTTGTTGGTGACAACGCCATTTGGACCAGTGCTGTCTAGGCTTGGTGTCGCCTCTAGCAACACCCTTATAAAGGGGATATTTTAGTAATTTTTCTGTAAAAAAATTTAAAACAAAGTTTAAGTAATTCTCATTAAAAAAAAAAAAAAAAAAAAACAAAGTTTCAAGTTTTTCTCCGAATTTCACGTTTTTTGTGAAAAAATAAAATAAAAATAGAAACAAAGTTCTACGGTATTTTCATAATTTGAGTTATGGACAAAAATAAAATTTTACAATATGATTATTAATAGTTAAACTTTCATATGTGGGTAAAAATCATAATAATCATAATGTATATAGTTATTTTTGCTAATTTTTACTTAAAACAATGTAAAACTTTGAAATAACAAAAATGCAAAACTTCGATTTAAGAAAAAAAAAAACGTGAAAGATATTTTATAATAAATTTAAAACCCATGGTGTAGAGCTATAGGGATGGCAAAATTATCTAAGGATATGGATATCTGTAAAAATCCGCTCAATTCAAAAAGGGGATGCATACTATTATTTTGGGGACGGAGCGGGAATGAATGCCATTTTAATATTCATTTTATTTTCGAGGATAAGGATAGATATCGTTTATGGATATCCATCCCCGTCCGAATCCTTTATAGATTTTAATATTTTCAAAATATAAAAAATTTATTATGTAATTATTAATTCTAATTACATAAGTTATTATTAAATTTTTTATTTGAACTTTATTGGATGCATTTGTTTCTCCTTTAAATTGGATAAAATGTACTATTACATATGTTAGTTACATTTTTCTCTTGTAAATTATAAAAATTAACATTTTTTTTTTCATTGGATACGGATATAGACGGAGCGGGGATGAATATCTCTACCTCAATTCAAAGATTATCCCAATCCGCCCCGCTCACTTAGAAATGGGGATGGATACAGAGATGATGATATATATCTCAAACGGATACAGGGATGTATATTGGGGTATCCATCCCCAATCCGATCCATTACCATCCCTATGCAGAAGTCTAGGTTCTAGCCAGCAAATATTAAGCCAAAGGTTCTAGCCAGCAAATATATTTGAATTTACATATTTTTTTAAATATTAAGGTTTCATTTTTCAAATTAAAATTCTTCACGTTTTTTTTTTTCTTGGCAGTTTCACGTTTTTTAGAAACCTACTCAAATGCCCCAAATCAATCCAAATCCAAATCCAACCACAGGCTAGAAAGATATGTTTGGTTAAAGTTTTTATATTTCTTTTTTAAACAATTGAAAAATTCAAATAAATATTGAGAAATAATAAAATAAAGATCTTTGAATTTAAAAAACTTTCAATAATATATCAAACTAGTTTTTTAATGTTAAAATTAATAAAAATAGAATGCAAGATATTGGATTATATCCTAACCTTTTAAAACAGGTATTTTGGTAACTAATCAAGTTGAGGTCTTATCTCAATGAGGAAATGGGGCAAAATAGCACTTTTGAAATTTGAAGTTGTGCAACTATCACCACATTACTAACTCATGTTTTATTAGCACCAAAAATGGAATTTGGACAAAAATACCCCCCAGCTTCTTTTCTTTTCTCTTGGGTGTCCTTCACCTTCTTCTTCCTTTTTCCCAAACCTCCATTGATGGAGCTTCAATGGAGGTGCCATTTCCGACCGACGAGTTGACCGGTAAAACCACCGGGAAAACGTTCGTCGAGTGCCAATCATTGTAACCAGAGTGTTCGTTTTCATTTTCGAGTTGTGTAGAGAGAGAAACGAAGCAAAACCCAAACCATCGCGAATCTTCATCGTCCGATTTATGACGATCCGTCATGAATCTGATGAAATCGATAGCGTCAACGAACTCGGCATCGTTCAATTTTCCAGATCCAACTATCTCCGGAGTCAATTAGCGCCGTCGTCGGATCGTCACTGTCGCCATTAATGGAGGTCGACAGAATAAGTCTCGAAACGCAGGAATAAGTCTCGAAAAACGCATGAATAAGTCTCGAAAACACATGAATAAGTCTCGAAAAAATAATAAATAAGTCTCGAATTTCGAGAAAAAAAATAAAAAGGAAAAGAGTAAGTGGGGGTATTTTGGTCTCATCACCTATTTTGGTGCTATTAAAACATGACTTATTAATGTGGTGCTATTTGCACAAATTCTCCCCCAAAAAGTGCTATTTAATTTTTGAACCCTATCTCAATTAGGGAGGACATAATACCTTAACCCTTAAGAGCTTATGATTTTATTGTGCAACTTTAGTAGAAAGTACACTGATGACTGAACTTTGCAGATCCTATGTAGTAGCTAAATTCATCAAAGAATATGAGCGCTTATTTTAGATGACGAATCAAACGCTCCCTAATAAGAATCGGCATGCTTGCAATGAGAATCGGCAAATGAAGTACTTTGCTTACTAATAAGAATTATAATATTACATAATTACAAAAAAGATATATCACTCCATACACGAACATACATAATATATTACAAAACTTAGATAAATCAGATGCTACATCTTACATGCTACAACCCAAAGGCAACTCTCTGCACAAAATCTGGCCGTCTTTTGCTAGGCATTCGAATCAGCCCTGTAATCTGGAGCTCTGTAACTGCCCTGCAAAACCGTGCTCTAGGGGAGAAAAGTTTAAGGATATTCAAGCAAGATCATTGACGAGACATGATACAATAACGCGTTAAAAGAAGGAAAAAGAAACATAAGTTTTAATATCAGCCAACCTGAACACAAGCTGCTTAGATTATGCACATGCACCGAAGATGTAACTATGCATATACATGATATGCTGCATCTAACATTTGAATACATTATATGCCCAGCTAGATTGCTTCAATTTCAGAAACGAAAAGCAGAAAATTTGTAACATATAAGTAATTGTAGGATACTGAATTGCAGCTTCACTCAGGTTCTCAGGTTCAGTCGTATTCTTTCTTTTTTTGGATAACGGGGACTGCTTTGATTTCTGCTTCCGTTTACTTCTTGGGCAAACAACTGTTGATTTAAATGATTGGTACCAGTCATGAAGGTTGATAAGATCACCATGCTCCTGAGCTAGGTTATACCTAAATAATTAGAGGGACATAAATTACAAATTCCTACATTCAAGAAATTATATAGCTGTATACAACATCAAGAGAAAAATGTGAATCCTTAAAATTGGATTTGGATTTGAAATTTGCAGACAGCGGCTACAAAGTGTATACATGCATATGACAGACGGTGACCGATCCAGCCAGCAGTTGTAAAATGTAAACGGGAGGTAAAATAATACAGGGCAATTACAACTCATTACAAAATTCATAATATAATCACTAGGGTGCAGAGAAGATCATATTTCCATCCACATTATTAGCTTTATACGAAAAATACATACATGACTAAATGAAAGATCTTTATGCTCCCATTCTTGACCTTTTTCTCCTAAAAATATGCTTTATTTTGCCATACAATGAAAATATAAGTTCATCTTTCTATGGGAAGGTTAAAGAAGGATAAAGATGTGAGAGACATAATGGCCATAGCACAAGATTCAGGGTTTATTGTAGTATATTTTGCAAAATGTGTCGAGGTAAGAACGAATTGGAAAACATTTCCCTCCACCTAAAACAGATAAATTTCCTCTTGTTGGATTCTTTGACTCGTAAGGAAAAATTGCGAGGTTGACATACCAAAACATGAGTATGATATGCAGTGCAGTCTATCTTCATCAAGTTTGACAAAGAATCCAACTCAAATACGAGAAAAGAAGGGGTTTTTCCAACTCAAATAAGTAGGCAGCAAAAAATTGTAACAACAAAACAATTGTTCGACAGATGGGTACTGTAAACCTAAATTTTACCATCACTTAAACTTACTGCAGCAAACTACAATGAGTCCTTTGATGGGCAAGGAAAAACAATTTGGTAAAATGCTTAATAGGGCATAAAATACAACAAAACACTTAGTTCAATAACCCTCTTTATTATTAGAACAATAAATTGGATGAATAAAAAAAGAGTCCGACAAGAGAGGAGAGGGAAAGAGGGTGATGACGGAGGAAGTGCGAAAGGAAAGCTAAAGAAAAATTGTACTGTTTATAAGTTCTTGAATCCGAAATCTGGTCAAATTCCTACTATCATTAACCCTTTACAAGTACAGAAAGGTTTCAGACCACCGCTAAAATCATCCTACATGAATCATGTCACTATTTCAAACAATCCTCCACCATTCTTTTATGTCAGAAGAGTCAAGGAAATGCTTACATAATTGACGTGTCATGCATAGTTGGCAATAGGGTCTTGCCACTCCCACTGCAGCACCTACAACAAAGGATTATGTGGGATTCCAGGAGATCAACTTGAATCCTTCTTCTCGGGTCTCCAATTAAAGCCTAAAAATATTGAGAATTTATAAATAACATAAGACTCAGAATTCAAATCTCAATAGCATCAAAAGTGGCAGGCAAGCTACACTTCACTGCAGAAAGGAGCCACAAAAAACTAGGAAAACTTAGCATTATGAATGACCTATTATTGATTTATTCTTATAAAGCAGAGACATTTTATACACTTAAATAGAGAAAGGAGGACGCTATAAATTTTCAAGAAAAAATAAAACTAAATTAATGCAAGAAACTAACTTCCATGGCAAACTAAAATCCATTTGAATATTGATTTATCCTTGTCAAATATAAAGGCCATTATTGTATTCTCCAGTAAACTTTAGTGATCTTAAAATTATATATTATATTAAAACTTTTACAAAAGACATTAGCAGAATTTTAGGAATGGTGATGTTAACTTTCATCGCCGGCTCTAAACACAGGAGGAAGTTGAACTACATGCCATTTCAATATGCAGATCCCTTATGTCATAGCCTTCTGTACTTTGGGTACTGAAAGTTAGCCTTTCAATATCAAATGCCATAGCCCTCTGCACTTTGGGCTTCACTGACCCATTGGCCGAGTTTGACTATCAAGTCTTAGCTTGGATTGCAAATCTAAAAGAATGAAACAAACCTAGCCTTTGACCAAGTCAAATCCACATCCTCTCTATGCAAAATTCCTAAAAACTTGTATGACTATTTTTCAAATAGAATTATCATTAGAGTGTCTTTTTCATTAGAAAAAAGTTATACATGGTTCTTCTAAATAAACCTGGTTGTTAATTTTGTACATCATAATACTAAGGTTAAAACTCTCAAATCCACACCTTCTAGCTATATTAATTTGGACAATTTAAACTACACAAATTCATTAGTCAGAAAGTTTCAGAAGTTTTGTATGTCAACTAACATCAGCCTTTGAACTTACCATTTTTGTGTTTTAGTAGAGATTTTTTTTTTTCCTGTGGATTTATAGTCCACCCCTTTTGTTCTATTAATACAAATTTATTTATGATAAATTATAAATAAATAAATATAGTCAGCCTACCACTATACAAGTTTAAGCTTGTGGGTAGGGGTCTAAAAAATAATATTAAGCACTCTAACATACGGCCTCACATGCAAGACTAGAGGCTTGTCACATGACCATAGTCCAAATACTAACATAGGTTTAGATGCAAAACAGACACAGTAAACAAACACAAACACAATTGCAAGAGGAAATTCAAACCCAACTACTTCAAGTAAAAGAGACTAAAATACATATTAATTGTTAGTCTCAACAACTTAAGCTTCACAGTAAAGGTCCAAACAAAAGTGTTTTAGAGTTCTAACAAACTCAATCAGTTAGATAACTATCAACTGCATGACATAATAAGATTATATTGACCTAACGAATGATAAAAAATGTCTGATCAAATCCTTAGCCATTTCATTAATTAATGCACCCAAATATGCAGGAATTATTAGTTAATTATATTAAGTAGTAATTTAATTTCTCTTGACAGAAAACAAGAGAGCCTGTGTAAGTGCATCCATGATAGTTGATAGTTCTCCTGGGATGCTTACCAATTGAAGTTTTTCGACATTCTTGAAGTAGAAAACCTCATGCAGAGGTACACTCTCAATCGGCTGCATATAATCCCTGCTTAACAAATAAAGGACCACATATCAGAATAATTACCAATAACTGAAGAGTATACTACAAAGATAATAGTTGGTCAGAGGACTTTTAATGTTTTCAGACTGCAGTTCAACAAACCAATGATTGCATAATTTGACAATTTCTACAATCAAAGTTGGTGGTCTAAAGCAACAAAATCTGGAATAGGGGCAGTATGATAATATAAACAATAACCTTGAAAACGTGAACAAGGTTCGTTAACAAGTTGAAATTTGAGTTGTAAGAAGAAAAAGAAAAAGGGAAAATTTCATATACATTCCCCAGCATTTGGGTTAATTACACATAACCCTAGTCTGGAACTCCTTCTTGAGCATCCCCAGTGTTAACACCCATCAGTTAATAAGATTTGTGGACCATGATTGACTAGCATAATGAACAGAATACCTACTATTGATATGTATATATCTAATATCCTTAAAGAAATGCTTAATTACATGATAAAAATAGTTATTGCAAATTTAACCTAAATTAAAAATAAATTTAATAACATATAACAATTAATTTAAGGTAAAATAACATCAACCTAGAAAAGAGAGAGGCCGCCACCTCCATGGTTGATGGAAGGTGGTCTCCAAGCAGAAGTCTTGACATTCTCCCTTCTCTTGAAGGACCTCTGTCTAGTGGAAAGGTAGCAACAGCCTCCTTTCTTCTCTTCATATGGAGAACATGGAATCCTTTTCCCTTCTCTTAATGGAATGGAGGCTGATTCCTTTTCCCCTTCTCTTGAGAGGCAAGAGGCACTGGCCTTCATGCCCTCTTTTCTTTTCTTTCTTTTTTGTTTTGGAAATAATAATAATAAATAAATAAATAAATTATTTTTTACTTATTTAATTCATTTCATTTTACATTAAATTATTAAAATTCATAATTGTCCTCAAATATATAATTTCACCATATAGCTTTCAATAAACCAAACAACTAATTATTCCATTAACCAAAACCTGCAAAAATACTAGATTTACATTTGATACAGATTTCTCTATATGATCCTTGACAAGTCTATTCATATGCAAAACCTAAATCAATTATAAACCTAGGAACTGAGCTTAGACTTCAAAAATTACCAAAATCGGCCAAGAAAATGCAGTAATTACAGTTAAACCTTAAAAAAAAAAATCATAATTCCTAAACTATAATACTCTGAAGTAAAAACTTATTAACTCTATACTAATGATAATCTGATCATTCAAGCTTTTCATAACCAGAAATTATATGAACAAAATCTAATTTATCTAAAATTACAATCATGTTGACAAAGAGAGAATCCTTAGTTCATTGGCTATATCCCTGCCAGTTTCTTATGTTAGTGCTGTTGAGAGTAGAAAATCCAAATATACAGAATAGTATGCCAAGACAAGGATTTAATGGTGTGAAAACATATCTATTATAAAATTTCTACTTAAAAGTTTGTTCTTTCAGCTATTAACTACATCTACAACTGCTCCTCTATTTCAAAAAAACAAAAAACAAACTAAAACTGCTCCTCGTGGGCAGAAGAGCTCTGCCTTGGGAATTGGGATTTCCATTGAGGTGAGGGCAGAAAAAGAAAAATTAGGGAAACTAATAGTGACATGGGTTTGCCTGTGAAAAATATGGGGGTATGGGACTATGGCTGTGATAAAATTTCACATTCATTAGAGTTGAAATTAGATGAGATATCCGAAGAATTTAGACATAAGCCTGTGTCTTTTAACACAGGTAACAAAATAAAGCAAGAACATCAACTGTCTGCCCATCATGGGAAGAATGGATCTCTATTGGGTGACTAGTAACTAATAAGTGGTAAGAGATAGTGTTCATACCAGACATCTCCATTTATAATGAACAACTTGATGGAAATTATGAAAAAAAAATGATTTTGATAAAAGAACCTTTACTTGTATAAATAGAAATTATTGCTAAATATTTTTTTCCAGATAAAGGCTCATTGTAGGTTGCATATTCTAGCAAAATATGAAACAGTGAAGGTGCTTAAAAGATTTTGCAAGTCGACTGGACCATGAACTTATTTGTGCATATATGTATACACCAGAACTAATGCCACTATGTATAAACTAATAGAAACATGAAAAATGTAAAGCCAAAAATACTTTAATTAAGATACAGAGTGAATGCTCCTACCTAACCATGCACTCCATTAATATGGCAGCTTTCTCAAACACTGCTTTGGTGTCCTCCATATATAACTGACTCTGAGAAGCATGTCTCCTGTCACATTTAGTAATGAAAATAAAGCCAAAATCGTAATGTTACAGTGAAAAGTAAAACTATAATGGTTGAGAAGTCTCTGTTAATAATAACACAACATGGCAAGGGTTTATAAACATGAGATATGCAATAAATTTGATATTTTAATCGTAAAATCTTCCTTTCAGAAAAGAGAAGTTACAGAATTATTGTCAAATTCATGGAAAGCTGCAAGAATAAAATTAATCTAAAATAAAAATATTGGAGCATAAGAAACAACACATCAGGAAAGTTCATTGGGGAAACTTAGCCTTCTCGTTCAAAGAGGTTGTTTTTGTAAAAGTTATACACATGACGAGGGCTCTGGTGTACTTATATCAGGCATTTAGACTTACAATAGCGATTAAGAATTAAAAGATAACTAAAGAAACTTACTTGGATATGTTAGCCATATCTTCTTTTGAACTCTTGCCATTCTCAGGTTTTAAGATGGACCTCAACTCCTTCAGTTTTTCATGGATCTTTGGCAGATAAAATCAATCACCATTAGTTTGAACACGATAAAGGGTTAAACTCATATTCTCGTAACCTAGTGTTTAAGCATATTACATCTGGCAAGGAAATCAGAAAAGAAAATATATGATTGATCACATAAGAACAAAAACCTACTGTCCTACATCAAAGGAAAAAAATATTGAAGCATATTACAAGTGACAAAGGATGTCAGAAAACGAAATATGTCAATCAGATAACATAAGGATAAAAACTTAACTTCTGTTTAAGCATTTATGTTGCTAACTCTGCTCACACCAGATGAAGAGGGTGTTTGGTTTATATTTATTTTATTAAAAATAAAATAAATAATGGTATTATCCGTAGAGATTTTATATCCTTAAATATGGTAGTAGTACAAACCTTCTAATATAGTTTAATCCTCATGACAGCTCAAGCACAACAAATCTTAATTCTCAATTCTCATATTAACAGTAAAGTCAAGATCCTTAAAAATGTTAAAGACTATTGAGAAACAAAATAATTGTAAAATCTAAGTCTAGAGAAATTTTTGGGATAACAATAGCAAAACTGTCTAATTAAATCACTAAATGATGGGACAATCTAGAATAGTTTTTACTATATAAGGAAGCACAATCTAGAGCTTAAATGTTTACTGCAAGCTCAACATTGAAGTATAGAAGGAAAAAGAACAGATTAAAAGATTTTTTTTAAAAAAAGAGAGAGATATTGGTGATATAGCTGTTATATACAAGGATCAATGCTGTAAGTAAAGCAGATCTCCAAACCATCAACACCTTCCCCAAACTGTAATTATACCTTAATGACATCTACAGTAAGCTCTTCCCATCTCTGGAGCAACTTACACAGCTGCACTATTGGAAGATCCCTGGATAAATTAAAACTTCAGCACACCAATGACATAAAGCAAAAATAATAACCAAGTAATCAATTACAAAAAAACAAAAAAAAAAAAAAAAAAACAAAACAGGTACTTATCAATAAGGTTCTAACTTGCATGGTTATAACAACTAGTTTGAGCATGTACATTCACATGGGGAAAAAAGGATATCATAAATCTTAAAATTCCTCAAGATGTTACAGTATCAATAAACCCCAAAGCTGACTTTGGGACAGTTATCGAAAAAATCATGAGCATGTATATTAAGATAAGATTATTGTTAAGCATATATTTAAATACTGTATCTGATATTGCCAAATCTTATTTCACATGCTAAGAGGAGCTAAATAAACTACTAAACTAGGTGGTAAATTATATGCTGCTCCTTTGTGATTGAATTGGCACATAATTTACGTAGCGTAATTTGCCAAATCTTACATCACTCTATGGAGGTGAAAAGTCCAGGGAGAAAATTACGGTACTCTGGACAATCATGGGTATAAGAGTGATGAAATTTAGCATAGACAAATAATTAAAAGAACGTATCATCAGGGTAAAAAAAAAGAAACATTTTACTTCTTGAGATATTTTAGATTTTTAGCCATTTTGGATTGAGAACAACTATTACTTACCTCACCTTGCGTACTGCCTGACCAATAAAACCACCCTTTATAAATACAGGATATTGTTGACGGCAGTGATAATTAGAAGAAAATGGACTAGGGTCTTCCTCTAATTCCGTGCCAGTATCAATAGTCCTAAAGTTGTACAAATCTGGATCAAGTGCCTCACATAATAAGTCTAACAGTCGAATTTTATCATACTTTCCGGCTTCATAAAGGCACTGCAAAAAATTATGAGTCAAAAACAGAATGATTAGTTCATTAATATGTGATACACCTAGTTCATAATTAGAGGCATTCAACAACCAAAAATGATAAAATAAAAGTAAGAAATTCCATTCAATTAAAATTATGAATTTAGCATAAAGAATTATTTATTTATTTTTTGAGTTCTGGTAAGAGGAAAACAATTAAAGTAATCACTCAGCAAGATAATAGGTGAACTAAATGTAACCATCAATACAGGTAGATTATATGAAACAAAAACTATGTTTGATTCGCCAGATGTTGTTAGTATAAACCAAGGGTAATCAAGTCTAAAACTGATAAATTTTCTAAACTTTGGAGGTTTCAGTTATATCCACCAGCAGTGATTTAATCATAATACATAATATTCAAGATAACATTCGAGAGAACCCTGATCAATTTGCAAGATAATAAAAGGACAGAAAGATAGGAAACAGGAAAAAGAAAAGCTAAAAAGCTAAATAATGGAACAAGTTTTATACAAATTTATAATGAGCTGACTAAACAAATCTGAAATTAAGAAAAATTATCATCATCAATAGGTTGCACAAGAAATGGCATTGCTTCAATCACAGCAGATGAAAGATAAAGGAACAAGTCAATCATTAGCAATAAGTTATAAGATAATTCAAAAGAGCCACCCTACACATGAAAAAACCAAATATTGTGGACATTCTCGCTTCCTCTCTGTCCACCCCCAGTTGGCTGGTGCTTCCCTCCCCTATTGCAGTTTTACAATCCATAACTTTGGCAGATCGCTTAGCCCCATTCATCTTCGGCCTTAAAGTGCTCAAACAGTGAGTATTACATACTCTTTTAAGGGTGGCTTGGCTGCTTCTAGGCAAACCTACTAACTGTCATAGCACCCTTACCCTTGTTATCACTAAGTGGTCATTTAGGGGCCTGAGGCAGTGATCCATGTTTTCTTCCCAACGATGAAGTTTATTCCACACGTCTCACCAGTCGGCATTGACCCCAGTTATTTTGATGTCAAATATATTATTCATAGTTTGCCTTGATTTAGTACAGCTCATGCAGCTTACCAAAACAAAACTTTACCCCGAGATGTGACTGTTATTCCCTAATTTCCATTCCAGACTTCATTTTACTTTATTTTCTTTCCTCTTTCTAAGAAAACAACAAGATGTTTACTTTAAATATAGCAAAGGATAATTGTTTGGTATTATGAGATTCAAAAGTATCACTCAAACTTATAAATCTGAATACGTGATAAAGAAAGAGAAAAGAATAGAATCAAATGCTAGTAATTACTTCAACTCCCCAAATGCATACAATTTTGATTAATTGATTCCCAAAAGACACCAAATTAAATGAAATTTAGCCAGCATATTTAGTAGTAGGTGAACACTGATAAAACATAATAAGGGACACAGCTGGAGCCTGGAGCAAGTGAAAAAGCAAGTTAGATCTCACGTTTTCACAAAAATTGAGTCTCGTGATACTCAAATTCTCGATAATTATCTAAGAAAGTAAGAGTAACAGATTCCCTAAAACTTGATGCACTAAATCTACTTCCAATGTATTAGACCAGTTTGAATGTACACGTTATCAACAATAACAAATCTTCTATCCCGTATGCCGATAGAAAAAAATAAGTATGAGATTTAGAACAGTAATTTTTGGTGTAGTTCTTGGTCGAAATTCATCCTATAACTGCAAAGAGACTTTAACCACTCAAAAAGAAAGAGCTTAATGTATAGTTAGAAGAATAATTTTTTTTATTTTTATTTTATTTTTTTAAAACAGGACTATAAATACACCAAAGATCAGTAACTTTCAAGTGAAAAGAAAAATTATGCCTTTTACATCAATGTACTCATCATTTCTAATAGAATTTACACAAAGAAAAGATTCAGGCCTCACCAAAACCATAATGCCCCGATGTTTCTGTAATTTCTTCAATTCGGACAAACCACGAGTAAAACTTTCACCATTGTGTTCCCTTGGTTTATTCCTAACCAACACATTTCACCACCCAAGTCAGTATATTAACTTTCTCCCTCAGCATGTTTTGGTAAACTAGAGTAACTGAAATATAGTGAAATTGTTATATATTTGGAGTACCTTGCATAAGATGGTAAGTCAAAAGCATGCTTGAACACCATTTGCAGCAATAATCCATCTTGTAATACCTTCAACAATAGAGCATATATTGGAGAAAAAAATAAAATAAAAGAGAATTGAAGCTTATGATACCAGCTGGCATTAAATAGGATGTATGTGTGTTAAAGTAAAAATTGAATCAATTAAAAAATAGACTAGAGCTATTCACCTTAAGCTTTAGGCCACTAATGTCTAATATTGTAAATGGTAAGCACAAGGAGATTAACTAATTAGCAAACTCAACATGCTTAGGATAATCAAAAACAAAACTTCTATCCTTCCTTAAAAAGAACAAAATCATAGGAACTAAATGATTTTACAACGCATGAATAATGAAGTAATGTTATGAAGACCTAAGTCACTATGATAATAAAATTACAATGTATATGGTGTGATCATGTCTTTTGTGCAGAGGCTTACCATAAGGCAAAAGAGAACAACACCAATGCATTGTTGATCTTGAATGAAGGAAATTTGATATGACTCATAGATGACCAGAAAAAGGAATTACTAAAAATATAAATATAAGATAAGGAAATCTAACCTGTCCATCCTCTTCAGAAGAAAGTCCTCCAAGTATAAAGCTTAGAGGTTCCATGGAGAAATGCTGAACAATTGCGATCTGAAAAATATGTTTTATAACATAACATCAACAGAAATTTAATCATGTTGATCATGTATGTATGTAATAGAATTACCAACCTTCAAAGCTCGGATAAAAGAGGTCAAAGTTCCATCCTGTCTTGCAAAGTAGTTTCTCAGAAAAAGTGCCACTTTGTGGCTAATACTGAACCCAGAACATGGCTTCACAAGAACAGCTTCAATAACTGCATCTATTCTCTCAGTTGGAGTCCCCAATGTGAACTTACAAGGGTTCAAATGCTGAAGCACATCAGAAGGCAGTATGTTTCTTGGGGAATCAAGAGTTGTTGCTACTCCCATTATTAAACTGACAGGAACCTTGAATACCCATTCACTTATAGAAGTAATGGAGTCAGTTACATGCAAAATCTTCATAGAGAGTAAACTAACAGAATCTGACATATAATAACATAAATAAAATTCATGACATAAGGCATAAAATAACTTGAAACAGAGCATGCCGATGATCATTTGCTTAGACAGAAAAATTGTTATGAGTATTTGGTCAATGGTCAGATGACCTAGGAAAATAGTTGTTTCTCTACACTCATTGGACTAATATTTGTTTTTGACAAGTTTGCAAAGCCTTGCTATATGTGAAACACAAGAGTAAGGATGAAACTGTTTTCCAAATCTTTGATGAATTTTGAAGGTATTTGGCAATGAAACAGGATACAGCTCAGAAATGGTTTTCTAGTTCTAAGAATGGAAAAAAGTATGAATCTATAAAAGGCTTTAAAATGGATCATTCAACTATTAATCCGTGGTGTAACATGCTAATATTAAGTTAAGGATATGCTATCATATACTGTCACTGCATTCGAGTTCTTTTCGCTTAGATAGCACACTGGCAGTGTGTTTACTTACCGATAATTAATAGGTCAACCAACTATGCCTTTGTTCAAGGGACAAAACCATTTTATCACTAAACAGATATGCTAGTTCACAATGGCCATATTCAGAAATGTGCACAACAAAAATTACTGAGTACTAAGAAAATCATTCTAGTTTCCTATATATATATAATTATTATCAAGTGCGGGATCCCGTATGAATTTTTCGTGTGGGATTACGGTTTATCACCGACACTAGAAAGTGACTATATATATATATTATTGTTAAATCTCATGAACTGCATGTTCTAGAAAGACATAAATTTCACTGATATAAACCGTATTAAATTGTTTGAAGCCTCAAAGTAGGTATAAAATTAGCTTGTATATCAGTGGCTAACCATATGAAAGTGAAATTATAAAAGAACAAATAAAGGGAGATTAGTGACAGGTTATTTTGATTCCGATCGAGCTACATTACTCATTAAAATGTATTGAAGTCAAAGAGAGATGCCTTATCTTCCTTACTTTGAGTAGACCTTCTTTTCTTTTTCTTTCTAGGTACAACTTATTTGCTCCTAAATGCTCAACCTATTGTAACCAACTTCATTGAAAAATGGCATCAGTGCCAGTTTACCAAAAACGCTATACAATGCTCAATATTTTCATATGATTGTTGTATAAAGATGCACATAAAACACTGCAATGAATAAAAACATCATTTTGCCAAGATTAAACATATGTAATGAAGATATTCCCAAGTGCAATACAGCAAAATTTCATGTTCAAACATCTAACATCTACAAAACATCAACATCTGTAACTCAAGTGCTAGGGAAACCCAAAAGTTAGCATGAAAATAACTTGGATTTTCAAAGGATTAAGAAATCAAAACAAAGTTTGTGTACACAAAGAAATGGGAAAAGATAGTAACCAAATATAGCCCTACAGGCAAATAATCAATAAAATAAACAAAACATATACAGAGGGTAGTGTATGGAAACATGCTCAAAGTACCTCAACATAAGGATGAAACCAGACAGCACGGAACCACAACATCGCTCGATATCCTCGACAATCACAACAACTGGATTACCATAGTTTCCTTGTTCTCTATACCAAGACGCTAAGATGGATATATCTGCTGCCTGCCAAAAATTAGCATAGTAAACAAGTATAAATTATAAACTTCTTCAACTAGAAACTTTCAATTTTAAAAGGAATATTTCAGCAGCAGTACTTACATCCAAAGAAGCCATTACAAATTGTCTCAATAAGCTTCTTAAACAGCCATTAATTCCACTCTTTGCCGTAAAATCCAGTGAAGAAAGGTTAGCCACATGGCATCCTTGAGATCTTAAATGCAGACCAAGCTCTTCAAATGTCAGCAGATCATCAACAAACTCCATATTTTCTGCCATTCATTACTTAATCAAAAATCCATTTGGGGGAAAAGGAGTTTGCAAAGCTTATGAAAGTATTCTCATGAAGTGTATGGAACAACATAGATCAAGCAAACATAGGATGTGCCTAGCAGATAACTGATGAAACATAAAAGGAGTTCATCCCCCATATCCAATTTTGATTACCAAGTACTTACTCAAAACCTTAATGCAACTTTTCAATTGGAGAACTTACTACTGAGAACAAGGCCAGTGAATAGTTGTTTGGAAGAAGCATCTGTTCTTATGGGAAAAGCCTGAGTTGCTTCACTAAAAGCAATTGTTCTGGATGACATGATAGTGTTGAAGGACTGACGAACCCATTGATGAATTTCATTGAAGACATTGATATTGACATCCCTCAAAACATTCTGCAATCACAAAATAGTTATTATTTAGTACATGTAAAACAGAGCACCATATGGTTATTGAAAAAATGAAGGAAATGCAACTGAAATTTGCTATAGAGACAAACTTTGATGGTAGACTCGATCTTTGACCAAACAATCTCAAAAGCTTCAACACGCAAGTTCACATGGCAATCATCATCACACTCTTCAACTCTCTCAGCCTCTAATTTCTTGGCATTCATTTGCAATGATGGAGATAAATCAATCCTCCTCCTGGTTTTTGCAGATCCTCTGGACTTCCTCTCTGATTTCCCAGAAGATGCTTTGTGGAGAACAAAGAATGGCTGTAAAAAAAGGAAAACAAATATGAATGCTAAAAGATCCTTTGTCGATGACTAAAAAAGTACAGAGATAAAACGAGAATAAACAAAAGAACAAAAGTCACATGAAAAATATAGTGAAATTAAGAGAACAATAACATAATAACATCCACAAGAAACAAAACCTCGACTGAAAATGAAAACATATCAACACATGAATCAGGATTGTCATATTTTTCTTAATTTTCGCAGCAATCAAACAGAGACAATCAACCCAGAAAACTATTATATCGATTCAAAAAATTACTAAAAATCACAAATGATTGTTATTTTACTAATAATCTAACATAAACAATAACCTTCCCAAAAAAAAAAGAAATCAGAAATAGAAAAAATATTGAAAAAAATTGGCAATCAAGACAGAGTTGAAATGCATCAAAAGAAAATCTGTTTGATTCTCTAATTCTCAATGGCGGAAAATGAAAAGAAAAAAAAGATGTGAATAAGAAAGAGAAGAGAACAAACCTGGAGATTGTTGTCGACAGAGGCAGAAGTTGAAGGAGGCGAAGAATCGGTAGGTGTGGCAGATGGCGCCATTAGAGAGAGAGATCGGTAGAAGTTTTTTCTTCAAAGTTAGGTTTTAACCGGATTGTTTTTGGCGGGAAACGACTCTAGGGCTACAAAGATATTAACGGACCTCCGTTAAAAAAAGTAATGTTATTGATTAATTGTGAACTCCTTCTTCTAACCCCACCCACCCACTTACTTACCACAGGTATAGGCTGTAAGCATTTAGAAAGCAGGCAGAAGAGCAACGGCCCAACGGTGGTGCGGCGGGAGTGTGGGACTGCAGCCGGCAGTAGACGACCGGATGGTGAGGATGACGTGCAAAGCGGATGGATTGCGTTGTGGATTTAGACGTGTCTAGTTATGATTGACCCATAATCAATTTTCCTTTAATTTTATTAAATGTCACGTTCGAAATTAATTAGATTAAGATGGAAAGAAAGTGTCCATAATGAAAATTATGAATCGTGTGAAAACATATTTATTTATATAAATATGAAATTTCTCAAAATCATCATAGATTGATGTTTTAGATGAAAAGATAGATTTTTCAATATTGTTAAAAATAGATTTCTTTCACATCAATTAAAGTCAAAACTAGATTATGATATAAATAAGCAAGGCTCGTCTTAACTCCACAGGACCACAAGAATTTAAGAACCCTTCTAAGAACAAAACCATGAGAACCATTTGGCCAAAGTAGACAATACCTAGTTGGTGATGCCTCACCTGTACTGCTCTACACGGGCAAATTTTTGGCATCAAAAAAAATATTATGGTTGATTACAATTTACAACTATACTAATTAGTAAAATACAAGTAATACAGATAATTGTATTTTATTGTATGTACATTAATTTAAATTAATATTTATGCTTAATATTTCTGGTTTTCATTTTGATTTATTTATTTTTTATTATGTGAGGGTAGTTTCGTAATTTCCGTGTACCAACGCAGAGCTTCACCACCGTCAATTACCATGGGTGTTCGACTGTTTGGGTAGAATAAACAAACTTCTCCATCTGGCATTCTGGCTGTAGAAAGGCCAAACCTCAGGGTTCCAGTGTAATTTCCCCTTATTCTTCAATCTAAATTGGTCAACCGTATAGTCAACTACGAAATAAAATCAGCGAATCGACGGCCGAGATGTAGCAAGATTACCATCAACATCGGTTTAAATGCGTACGTCTTAACATTTTCTCACTTTCAAGCACAAAACTCATAACACGTGACACTGACCAACTCCAGTCGTTGTTTAGTAGACTGAAATCAGGCAACCAATGGCCGGTGGAGCGCACGATAGCGAGACGGCGAAGAATGATGCGCAGGATTTGGAGTCCCGGATTAAGGTCGCTATGCATTCTCGCGTCTCTCACTTCAAAGAACAAGCCGAGTAAACTCACCATAACTCTCTCTCTTCTTTCTTTGTGTGTTTGTGTTGGTGTCACTCGGTTCATAAATTCATTGAAATTCAGTAATTTACTTGTTTGATTTCAATTATTGTTTGGTTTTTCTATGCCATGTATCATGTAGTTAGAAGTCTACGAAGTACAGTTCCTCTCGTGGTTACTGGTTAGGGTTTATGAAGTCTATATAGTACAGAGTTCCTCTCGTGGTTAGGGTTTACTTCTTTTAATTGATTGTTGACTTGTATACTTGTGCTTGTTTTCTTTTGCTTTCCCATTACCAATTTATTGTTTTAGTTTGGAAGAGTGAATTAGGAAACAGGTTTTCATGTAATTCATTTTGAGTGGGATCGTCAAACTTCTATTTGCTTATTTGAATTTTGCCATTAAGTAGAATTCTACTGTTATATTTAACTCTAAAACCTAATGGGATATTTATCATTTATAAGTACTTCCTCTTGTAGCCATTGGGATTCCCATTGACGGCAAATAAAGGAACAAAAGAAGTTAAAACGAGTGTCAGACGAGTAATTTTTGTTTAACAATAAGCAATCAAGAACTACAAATAAGCCAGCAAAATGGGGAAAGAATCCCATTTGAGTGATGGACTTTGTTCCTAAGCAAAATATAAATAAGCCAGTCTTTTGATGTCAACAAAACTGCCAACAGAACTGAGTAATATGTTAATGATATAAAAATCAGTATTGCTAGTGGAAGCATTCTCAAGGTGCATTTTGGGGTCTAATTTTATTTACTTATTACCCCAAACTATGTACTAACATAAAAGAGGAAGTTTAGGATCCATAGAAGAACTCTACATAAGCCTCAAAAAATTCAAAAGTGTAACGTGCTGGATACCTCCCATGAAATCCCAAAAGAAAAAACTAAACAAAAATATGTATACTTAATTAGGGCTCAAAATCATGAACTCAAAAAGCATACCACCATCAAACAATTTGACCAGATAGAAACTTAGAGACATTTCTAGAATGAAAAATATGGTGTCATCCACCAATTGATGAGAAACCAACACCTTAACCTTACCAATTGAACAAACTTCCACCATATTAGCTTGGACAGCTTTATCCAAAATTCTACTCAAACCGTTAGCTGTTAAAGTAAAAGGAAAAGGAGAAAGTGGATCCCCTGCCCTAGACCTCTAATTGCTTTAATTTTGCCTCTAGGTTTTCCATTAGTGAAAATGGAAAAGTTCACAGATTTTGGGCATCCCTCTATCCATCTTCTCTGCCAAATACTGAAGCCTTTTGCTTCAAAGAATTCCCAATCCACATGGTCAT
Source organism: Acer campestre (assembly GCA_954870605.1). Lineage (NCBI taxonomy): Eukaryota > Viridiplantae > Streptophyta > Magnoliopsida > Sapindales > Sapindaceae > Acer > Acer campestre. The sequence continues at coordinate 20,529,648 of OX940810.1, forward strand.
TGGATTTCTCCATATCTATTTTGAACACTAGTCCTTTTCTAGCCCTTCTAAACTTATTATTTCATTAGCAACCAGGAAAACATCCAAAATTTGTCTTCCTTACACAAAGGCCCCTAACTCATATAGCAGGGATCTATTAAGGGCTGATCAAATCCTTGTAGTGTGTTGCTGGGATTATCAAAAGAGATGGGTGTAAATGTCAGCTGTACCCTGATAAGTTCAAGAGTGGTTTCCTTGTATGCTGAGTATGAAGTGCAGGTTGCTTGGCCAAGTGGTTTAATCGGGGTTGGCACAACAAGGGACCCAACTCTAACTCATGCTAATAAATTGGAGAACTAGGATCTTGTGGATATTTGCCTGTTGTATTTATTGGAATGAAGGTTAAATTCCGATTGCTGCGGAGGCTTTGTGGGTGTTAAGAGTTGCTCACCGGTTTCTTCAAGTAATACTTGTTTATCCTCCTTGATTCCTGCTTCCTTTTTGGCTAAATATTGCTTTTCGTGAAATTGGTCTTTGCTATTTGAGTTTGCTTCTTTTTTTTTTCCTTAAAAAGAAAATATATTTTGAGTGTACACAGTACTCCATGTCGCTCAATCATTAATTAGTAAAAGTTATGGTGGTATAGATTTTAGTTATTTCTCTGTTTGTTGTTTAACATTGGAATCTGTACCTTACGTTGAATTGTTTTGTTCAATACATTAGCTAGGATCAAGGGCGGTTTAATGATTATAACAGTTTGTTTCTAATTGCAGTTCTTTGACTTTTGAGGGGGTTCGAAGAGCGATAGAGAAGGACCTGGAGTTGGATCCATATGAACTGGATGTGCATAAGAGATTTGTAAAACAATGTTTGCTAGAGGTACCTTATTTAGCTCTCACTACTTATATTGTACAAGTTGGTTTTGTTAGCAGCAAAATGCAAACATCCTGATGTTCATTTTACTTTTCCTTGTCCCTAGAATTATGCTTTAACTTGTAATGAGAGTGGTTTTTTTTTCAGTTGCTTATTTTGTTATGTTGAATGAATGGCGATTCATATGAAGTAAAATCTAAGATAAAATCTCAGTGTGCACATGCAAGACTGATTAATAAAATAAAACTGAATAGCTTAAGAAAAAGAAAATGTTTTGAAGTTTCTGATGTAGGTAAAACACTGATGGCTAACCCCTCCTGAACATGAAATGTTTCCTGCATCTTTTTAATATTTAATATGAAGTAAAATCTAAGACAAAATCTGGGTGTGCACACGCAAAACTGATTAATAAATCTAAAAACAAAAATCATAGATTTTAGAAAAAGAATATGATTTGAAGTTTCTGATGAAGGTAAAACACTAATGGCTGTCCCCTGAACATGAAATTTTGGCTGCATCTTTTTAATATTTAACATCCAATTGATTCCATAATTTGTTTGGCCCATTTTCTATACACCAAAGTTGTGAAGTGCTGCTCTTTAAATTATACTGTCACTTGCAATTTTTAAGAATATTTTTAGCATCCATGTAAAATCAATTCTACAAATCTTTGCATCACCCATAAAATTTAGAGGGAAGAAACTCCTGAAGCTCATAAGGTAGAATTAGGTAGACTAAAGATGAATGGATAATTGTCTTGAAGGCTCTCTTTCTTACCTTAGGTGGACTACATGTTCACTCTTGTATAGGGCTGTGTTGCCACAATCTATGATGTTGTATAGGGCTCTTTTGTTAATTCTCTTTTTTCAATAAAATTTTGTTTCCTATAAAAAAACGAAAAAGAAAACTTTGAAGGGACAATTGTCAGGATTTTGAAATTGTATTAGTCTCTTAAATACAATTGTTACTAAAGCTGTAAAGCATTACAATCATAAAGGTGTGGGGGAGAAGAAACCTTGTCCATGATGGTATTTAAAGGGTTTAGGGAACAAGGTAGCTATGATGTTTTGATTTCAAGTAGGCAGTATATGAAATCTATGTTGAATATCAAGGTAATCGATACAGTTGGAAAACTCATATCTGTTGTTGAAAGGGCCCGGCATTTCTTTGCTGTTCACTTGACCGTTGGTTGTCAATTATGCTAATAATGCAAGATTTAGCTATCGTGTATCAATTCCCCCTTTGGAATATATGGTTAGGAAAAGCTTATATGAGTGATTTGAGTATAATTGGAAAAGCTTGCTTGCATGAGTGTTTGTGTATGATTTGACTATTTTAAAAAGCTTTCATCTGATTAGTGTATACTTCATATAATATGCTCTTTCATGTAACTTGCATGCGATTCTTTTTAGTTGAATAATCTGATGATTAATTTTTGTTTTTAGTGGATACCTTATACTTTGTATAACAGTTTTTGAAATTGCTTACATGTGATTATTTTTAGTTGAAGAATTTGATAATTAATTGTTGTTTTTCATAAAAATTGAATTTTAATAGTCTAATCTTCGACAGCACTATTTTGTGTCAACACAATATAGTACAACAATACATGCTATCATATGAAATGTTCCAGTGATAAATGGTAAAGCTTTAGAGCATTTACTCCAAAATTATCCAAAACTGTGCTCATTATCTGCGTGCTCTTATCTGTTTTTGGGATATTTGGGATAGTGAATTTTGCATGCCATCATTATTGTTAGTGATGGAACATCTAGGGTGTTTTCAATCAATAATACTACATTACTACACCAAAATTCTTAAGAATAATTTTAAACATCATTCTCATTGTTATTGTCATTTGTCACAAACATTTAATCATTTTATCATCATCACTGTCGTCATCATCAAATTAGACTTTCCATGCTTACTTAGATTCTCTTTCGTGGGTTTTGATTGTCAATAAAAGCTGCATAAAACATTATTTAATTTTTAGTCACTTGTAATTTGATCAATCAAAATGCTAGTGCTTGGCCTTGGACGGTGCTGATGATGACAATGCTTCAAAGAATACTGGGGAGACCGCTGAACAAAATGTTTCTACACCCGAAGGAGCTAAAACACCCGAAGGACATCAGTCAACAAAAGATGTAAAGGAATCTTGCTCTGAAGATGTGGAGAAACCAGAAGACTCACCTGTATTGGGCCTTCTGACAGGGCACGAAACGACAAAATCTGAAAATGAGGAAAGTGAAGGCAATTTAAGTAAAGAACTTCCAAGTGAGAGCATAATAAAGAAGGCTATCAGGAAAAGAGCTGCTTACGTCAAAGCTAATTCTGAGTATGCTACTTACTAAATTGTCATTAACGGGACTGCTAATACTTAGTATATAGCTGCTTTTCTTGTATTTTGAATGCTTATTGCTTTTTCTTTTTCTTGAATATTATAAATATAAAGATACTTTATCTGTTCGTTTCTGTGATTGAAACAAATACCCATTACTTGCTTTATTTCAGGAAAGTTACAATGGCCGGGCTTCGTCGACTTTTGGAGGAGGATCTTAAACTTGTCAAGAATGCTCTTGATCCACGTAAGAAATTCATTACCGAAGCTTTAGAAGAGGTGAGTTGTCAAAGAAGCATCATTCATCTTTTGAAGGTACAGTGTTCAGGTTACCTTTGCTATAACTATTTCTGTTATTCGTCAGGTATTGCAATCTGGTGAAGTTTTGGAACCTCTGGCTGTGGACAAGAAGAAAAAACTTAAGAAAACTTCCTCCAGCAAAGCATTGAAAAAAGTCAGTAGTGAAGGAAGTTCTGATTCATTGGACGGTGAGACTGGAGAGGAGGAAGAAGAAGTAAAATCTAAAAAGAAAATTGTTTCGAAAAGAAAGATACAGAATTCTGAAGGGCTAAAAAAACGAAAAAGACCTGAAAAGGAGACCAAGGTATCTAGCAAGAAGCAGATCAAGGCTGCGAAAATGGAGTCTGAAGGCAATAGTGATGCAGAAGACAGTGGAATTGTTTCTGAAGATGGTCACTCACAATCATCTGCTGACAAACCTGCAAAGGTCTTCTGTTTTGTTTCTCCAAGATTTCCCCAAAATCTAGAAGGCTGATCTTATTAAATATTTTTAATTTATCTTATTTCTTAGTGCAGAAAAAAGAAGTTGCAACTCCAGCATATGGAAAACGTGTGGAGCATCTAAAAACAGTAATCAAATCATGCGGGATGAGGTTTTACTTTTACTCATTGTTCATGAGCATAGATTTTTTCTAGATTGATGCGTTCGCATTGTTTTACATTCTTTATTTCATTTGCAGCGTTCCTCCCTCGGTTTACAAGAAAGTCAAGCAGGCACCCGAGAACAAGCGCGAGTCTCAACTAATAAAGGAATTGGAGAATATACTTTCTAGGGAAGGATTGTCTTCAAATCCTTCCGAAAAAGGTGGGCATTGCAATTATATATCTAGCCTGTATACAAATTGTTAATAAGTAGTATATTGTTTGCAGATATATTCATAGAGGTAATGAGTTGTTACCCATCCTCCTCACCTATTTACTTTTACTGATCTGCAGAGACAAGCCAAGTAATGAGAGAAAAAGCACAGATCCTTGCATTAATATCTATACTTCGTTATACCTGAAAACTGAGCAGATATCCCTGAAAAGAATGAAAAGATTAACGTTGTTTTAAAGATTAATTTTTTGCAGTTATGGAATCTGCTGGTTTCGTCTTTCTAATTGTCCTTCATAAAAGGATCAAACTTGATCTTCCCAATGAAAGAGTGTTTTTTTTTCTTGGGAAGATGTTGGGGTAGTCGGTTTTCTTTCTTGCCAGTTGATGGGTGCTCCTCTCTTCAACTCCATGACCAAGAGTGTAAAATGGAAGAAAATAAATGAACAAACCTTATTGTCTTCTCCTCATAGTGATGTGTGAATTTGTTCATATTCACACTTTACCCATCTTTCATGGGAAAACTTATGGGTCTTTAGGTAATCCGTTTTCTAGGATTGAGAATTTTTTCAACTGCAGAAGCAAATTCATTTAATTAAGTGTTAATTGACATGGGAGATAATTCTATGACATTGTAACATATAATTAAATGACAATTGTATATCATTCTTTTTGGAATTTGGTTGTCATTTGTCATTTGTCATTTGTCATTTGTCAATGCACCTTTTTGAGTCTTATAGAATGGTCCCAGTTTAATTATATGGTTGCAGAAGACATTCTCACATCTGTGCATCTTGTTTGATGCATTAATGTCGACAACTTGTTTGTTTTTTCTCCTCAGAAATCAAAGACGTCAAAAAGAAGAAGGAAAGAGCAAAAGAACTTGAGGGCATTGACATGAATAACATCGTATCAAGTTCACGTAGAAGGACCACAACCAGTTTTGTAGTTCCTCCAAAGCCCAAAATACCAGATGAAAGTGATAGTGGAGATTCTGAAGACACTGACAATGAGGATGAGGACAGCGACGACGATGAGGATAATGATGCTGACAAAGGTAATGATGATGACGACGATGAGAACCAGAGTGAAGAGTTAAATGGGGGTAAGTCTTTAAGGGTATTTTATGTACCCTTTATTCCTAATTGTTGCCTACATTATGAGCTACTGACTATCGATGCTCCCGAGTGTTTAAGAGGATTTGGATTTTGTGAATACTTGTGCTTGTACCGTGTTACTCATTCACATGTTTAGTTTTAGCATCCATGTTTGCTGAAGTTGTATGCTAACCTAATAAGTATTTTAAGATCATAATTAGGTTGTATTTGATGTATCCTGATACTTAATGATCATGGATTCTGGCATGATTTGTGTGGTTGGTAGCAACAATATTGTAGTATATGCCTTTGGTCAAGAGATTATGATCATTTTACACATTGGAAGAATCAAAAGATGAAGCTATATGGAGTAGATCTGGTATGGAATTCTTTGGCAACTCTCCGTAATTGGATATTGTACAATCTTGATCTGCATAACACACAGCATTCATGTTGATAGCAAAAGGTCAATGTCCCTGAAACCAGAATAACGATTGAAGTGCTCACATCCGTACTTTTGGGAGTGGTATATGGTCTGAATGTCTGATTCCACTTTTTGTATAGATATAGATTTCTTCTTTTTGGATTGTATAGCCCCTATGTGGACTATAGGTTTACTTATTTTCTTTTAAAAAAAGTTTTAGTTTCTTATGGGGAAAAAAAAAAAAAAATTGGTGCCTGCATCTCTACTATGTGGATGATCACATAGTAAAGCTATTTTTTCTTAAACACATAGTATGAGTAGAGAAAATTGGATTATTTTATTAGTGCTGCAGTCTTCATAGTTGTGATGATATCTGAGTATGTGTTGGAAACGTCCCGCGAGATATCATTTGTCGAAGAGCATTGTACGTTAGGTTGCATATTCTTTAAGCTTCCGTGTGCATTCCCTAACATGATCTCTACTTGCCTTTGCAGAGAATGATGAAGACAGTGATTGAATCCAAGGGACTTTTAAGAAGAGCTTCAGTCAGTAGAGGATGATAATGTATTAAGAGTTCCATTCTATTTATTTTAGTTTTATGCTATTTTATTTTGGGTGGGAATAGGTGACCCGTTAGATTGGAGAATGTGGCTAAGCTATGCCCGATAGGAATTTTAGTGATTTTTTGGGCATCATCTCCGAGGGAAGTGGAGTATATTCAAGCCTACAGATTTAATACATGTAAAATAGGCTCAGTTTCATTTAGGATTTTTACCCCTCCAGTGGCAGTAAGAAATTGCTGTTCTTATTAGTACATCAATTTATAAATCTATTTAGTTTGCAGTGTGTGAAATTGTGAGCTTGGAAATGGCTGCATCTTGAGAAATTCTCTTTTGTTTTTTGTTATTTGTTTTGAAATTCGACACCGATCAGGTTAGTAGAGAGGTCTACCGGGGCTTGTTGATATCAATTATTACATGTGTGACCCAATATTTATTCCCACAATAATGGGGATAATTTACACACGTTGGTAAATATATGAGACTTGAACTTTAACATAAACGTAAAAGGAGAGGTGTATATCACGTAACCAAAAGTAAACGTGCTACGATATGAACTTAATGGGTTTAAGCTTAGTTAATCTTTAAAATAAAACGGAATCTTTTTATTACATTAAGTTTTCTCTAAACTATTGAGTAACGGTTGACCACCGTTAATCAGTAACGGCAAAAGTCATTTTGTCTTGAGTGTAGACGGCAGTGGAGTTCCCTCTATCGCCGGTGGACTTCCAGTCTGTTAAAATTAATTAATGTATTTTTTTTTAATTAGTTGATGAATTTTTATTCCTTTAAAGGGTAACAAATATACTTTTCCCTTTGGCATTAATGACCAACGGTGCCAATGATTCAGAGGGGAACTTGGTGTAATAAAAATATTTTCGAATGCCAAGTACAATTTCACATATTATCAAGATATTTTAGTACAATTTTCCCACATAAAAAATGGTTATGCTTCGCGGCCAAAATTAAAAGAATTTGTTTGCTGTGACTGTTTGATGTGTAAAATTTTTCATACTAACTGTGAATTTACAAATGAATGAATGTCTAACCTATCTTCATTTATAGTAGCTGGTTTCTTAAATAATTAAAGGAATTTCATAGTAATATATGAGTATTTGGGTTGATTTTTAAGGTAATATTTTGGATCAACCGATATATTAAAGAGTGCTCAAATTAAATTGTGAAACAATAGATATGGCCAGTGTATTAATATTCACCATGGAACACTAGTTTTTATTCGAGCTCACCAGTAACAAATAATGGGTTTATGCGAGCTCACCGGTAACAAATAATGGAGTAGATGGTATGGAAAATGGATTGTAAATTCAATCAAATGGGAAATTACTTCACTAAAAGCTCCTACAACGAACATCAACCTTGGTGGTACTTATCAAATCACGACGAGGTTAGCTCGACTCTGAAAGAATGCGCCTGACTTCATTCGCAAGATCAATTACATGAATGTCTTTACATCCTGAGCATTAAAAAAATAAGTTTTTCCAAGTAAGTGAAACAAATATAACTGGGATTCTAGCAATAAGTACATTCAATGGGTCCTGAAATAAACTTACCGAGTTCAAGAAGCGCCTTTTCAAGTTGGAAGAGGTAGTCTCTGTTGGGCCCTGAGGGACCTTCAGCATGAATGATTTGTCTGTAAATTGATATAAGTATTCTTGTAAAAAAAAAATTCATCTTGCAACAAACGTTTACTAGAATTCTATATCTTGAAAAATGAGAACAGTAAATATATCGTAAGTGCAAAAAATTTATTTTCAAGGAAGTCTATTACTGAGATACAAGATCGTCATAGCATCCATACCATAGCCAACAGACAAGGAGCATGTAATAGCATAATGTTATAAAGTGAATAATTAGAAAGTACATACTTGGCAATCTCTTCAAGAGATGCAGGCCCCAAATAGTTCTTGTTGAGCTTCTTGTCTGGAGATGCTATGTATCTAAAGAATTAAGTTGTTGATTTAATCCGGTTAATTTTGAGAAATTTAAAATGTAACATCAGATATATAGCACATGGTGTTTCTTGCCACTTACACCATTACTCCGGAAATGGCTGGACTTGCAGCCATAGGCTCCTGAAACAAATTTTAGTAGATATTACACTACTGATAGAACATAAAATATGTTTGGATTTAAATTTTACAAATATTTTAGCATTTATAACTCACAGTGAAGAAATCAAGATAAGCTTTCTTGTCATACTGTTTCTCCCTCACTTCTAAATGCTGGGTGATGCCATTCAAAACAAAGGGAAGAGATATTAGTTGAGACAACAAATAGATACAACCTAGAGTTAAATAAAAAATATAATATAAAATAAACTAATAACCGAGTAATGCTACAAACTCTTCTATACTGCTTATCGGAAACTAGAAATATTATTGCACAAGTTAGGAGATCGGAAATGACTATTCATTCACGTCTAATGCAAATCAAAGGTCAAAGTTCAAAGTTCAAAAAAAAAAACCTTTAAAATCAAATGTGGAACTCATTCTGCAATGAGTAGCTTAGAAGGGTGAACATAAAGGCTTTCTGAAGATCTTAGGCTATGAGAGATGAGAGTTAAAATACAATATTAGTTCGATTGGAAGAACTTCATGTAAAATTATGGAACCACTTGTTCACCATTCACAAAAGAGGAGATAATATGCAAAACGTATAAAACACTTCTTGGAGTCAAACTATACAATTAACTAATATGGGTTCATAAGCTGCATATTAAATGAGAGCTTTTACTCCTATATCATTAATTGAGTCAATACTAAGAGCGATATCTTGTTCATAACCATATCTTACATTCCTCAATGAATTGTTTCATAAATCTAATGTACAAAGTATTTAGAAACACTAAATAGTAATGTAAATAAACCATATGGAAACCCTCCAAGTATCTCATCACATCGATCTATTGATCATCTTTTAGCATGCACTGGAACAAAGGAATTATTAAAGAATGCTAAACATATGCAAGAAAACAGGTATGCAAATTGAAATTCAGACTTGGCAGCCTCAAAATTTAAATGCCTTGACAATTCAGGTAACAAAAGTTATCATTATCCTGATTGAAACCCTAAAAGCATAGAGTCCTTATCCCTCACAAAACTTCCTGAGCTTGCTAATTCATTACAGTATTCAAGGCATATAGCACCTTGGTTAATGCACCAAACAGAAATAGTTGCTGACAGCAGAAGTGTTTTACCCATGCATCCTCCGCCCCAAATCATGATGGAAGAGTACCACTACCTATCCTTTGAGAGCACAGAAACTGCTTAACAACAATAATCAACCTACTCACAACAATTTTCAAACTACATGAAAAAAAAATATTGTCAATCACGCAGGAGACCTTTAATCAGGCAATTCTAGGATCTTTTTGCCGTGGCAATCGAGGAACTATAATTCACTAGGTTGAAGCAAAATAAAGTAGAAGAGACAAGAACCGTAAATTGATTTAATAAAAACAAAGAAGCTGGAAACTATCGATGAAAATTCTACTAAAATCATTAGCATTACAAGAGAAAAATTCATTAAAGAAATTTCTATCAAATCACTATCATCTTAAGGAAGAACTACGCTGCAATGAATGCAAAGAATTCCTGAATTACATCTACTCCTAGATTAAAAGCTTAAAAGGGCTAAAACTAAGTTATGATGATATTGTTAATTTGTCATGTATTGAGGCCCTCAACAGAATGGCTTCATGACTTTCCACAAAACCATAGAACTAGTTAACTACCAGTCAACAACACCTCTTAACCACCCGCTCCCCCACCACCACCCAAAATTAGATTTTGAGAGCAAATAATGGTATTTAAAATGGAGAGAAAATTATAAGAAAATTAATAGAGTGGTTTACTTAATGGATCATACCGTTAGTGCAGTTTCTTTGTCTTCTTTCTTGGAGACCTTGTATGCAATTCCCCACTATGACCTCGCAAAACCAAAGAACTATCAGCTTCACATATTGATCTCATTTGACAATTTCATGTCTTTTTTAAGAATTTATACCTCATATAACAATATTGATAATATATATATATATATATAAATGTTGATAAGCTTCATATAGAGATCCTTAACAGATAGATATACAAACTTTCTACTTCTTGCATGAATTTATGACACTGCTTGATACCAGTCTCCTGCTGCAAGTTCAAATTCATTAAATTACGATTTACGAGTAACTTTGATGTTGCAAATACATTTTTTTTTTGTTCACAGTCACAATGTAAGAACTCTCAACTTGCAAATATAGCCATAATCAATTTTATTAATTGATAAATTCAAAAGATAAATAATTAAATCATGATTAAATCTTCATTGCACATATAAATGATCCTCTGAATCTCTGATTAAGTAACTAGTACTCCACACTCCAAACTCCAAAGTCCAAACTCAGAGCAATCCATTATAAGTTATCTTATACAGTTGGAATATATATACATATAAAAGAAAAATAAATAGGTATTCATGATGTTGCCCAAAATGATAACTTTACTCACACAAACTTCACCCTCAGCAGGTTCCAATGTGACTGTTCTTCCTGGATACTCTGGTGTGCCTCTGTGGTCTGTGCTGCCTATTCACAATAAAGAACATGTAAACAAAAATTCAACAACAAAATACATAATAAGAACATGTAAACAAAAATTCAACAACAAAATACATAATATTAATAAAGGATAATATACCTTGGTAGAAGACACGGCGATATCCTTTGATGAATCCAACAAGGCGATCATCATATTCAAACCCAGCTTTCCATATTAGAGACCCATAACCAAATACCCACATCACCATTTTATCCACTTGTGCCTTTTTCAGCTCTTTTAGTTCATGTGTCGTCTGATCTCTCTCTCTCTCTCTCTCTCTCAATTGGATGATAAAAGAGAGAGAGCTAAGTGATTGATGTTTGCTGCTAACATCACCACCATTTATTTAATTTTATTTCTTTTTTCCTAAATAAACCCGCTGAAATGAACAGATTTCTAGTAAGTTTTTTGTGTTATTTGACTCTTGTGAAATGGTGTTGGTTGGTTTTGTTAAAGAACAGCAATATTTGCACCCCTCACAAACCATATGCACACATCAAAATTAATATATTTTTTAAAGAGTAATGTGGTAATTCAAAATTCAACTTAAATGATATGGTAAGTGAGTTGTCATCACCACACATATCATAAGATTATGTGGTAAATGACATGGTAACAACAAATCATTTGCTACATCATTTGAGTTGTTTAGCATTAGTGTTTTGAAAATCCAATAATAAGTAAAAGAGTAATACTACTTTGCCAAAATTTGGTGACCAAATCCGGTGCTCAAATGATGTGACATCAATTTAATCTATTCATTTAAATCGTATTATATTTGTATGATTTAAACGAATGGATTATAGTGATGCATCATTCGACATTAGATTTGGACACCAAATTTGAGTAAGGAAACATTACTCTAGTAAAATTACCAAGAAGATTAAATAGTTTGCAAGTACACCCATTAACTATTGTAATATTTCCAAAAAAATAATATGATTAGTTAGTTTTCTATTTTAATCTTTTGTGAAAATTAAAAGTTTCCTATAAGGATTTGATATATCATTAAAAAAATCTTTATATTTTATTAAACCCTAAATTATCTTTTAAATACTAATTTCGAATATATTTTCAATTTCTTTTAAGAAAATACAAATTGAATGCTAAGTATGAAGAATGAATCAAAATCATTCAAAGTTTTTTGTGAAAAAGTAAGTTTTAAATTAATTTTTATAAGAAGAACAAAATCATTATGCGTTGTTTTCTCTACAATATCAGCATATTTTATTTTGCTTATCAACATTAGTTGTTCTTCAATTTCATCAAACACTTTTCTACTTCCAAATTGATTGGGTCATGACACAAACCTTGTATACCTATGATTTTCACAAGCATAAAATGGATCGATGACTAGAAAAACCTCAAATTAGAGTGATTTTGTGGAGAGAAAAAACAATCAAGAAGAAATGAAGAGAGCTCCTTGACATAAGGAGAGAAAAAAATAATAAAAAAATGGAGTCTAATTTTGTGGAATTTATGAGATTTATGCCAAGGTCGACATAGACCAACATGGTATGGAGATTCGAGACGGTTGTTGAGGTCGACGTAGACCAACGTGGTATGCGAGTGTGTTTTATCTTGTGATTAAAGGTCTTTTTTGTATAGATGTATACTTAAAAATTAGTAATTACAGAGTGCTTTCAAATCTAATCGGTTGACTAAAAAAATTCTCACTTGGAATTTTGTATGAAAGTATGTATCAGCACATCATTTTCTGATTTTTTGTTGTTATTTTACAGGTTTGATTTCTTGCTAAGAATAAATTGATAAAGTTTTAAAGCAATCTAATGCTCCATTTAAATGCATTGAAATTGATAAGACTCAAAACTTTGGATGTAGTCTAAGATGCCATAATGGAAAAAAAACCTGAAATTAAGTTCATATATGTAGGTAAAAGCTATTATTCCCTTGCGTTCTTTTTATAAATTTTCTATCGGTAAAATCTTTGTTTATTTTATGAATTTATGTTGTAGAGTTCAGTGCAAATGAATTTGCAATTTTTGTTTTTGCATAAAATCTAAAGTAAAAAAAAAAAAAGCTTGTATTTGATTGCTTTATAGATGTAAAACTAATGTTTGAATTTATGAGTTGAGAGCGAGTGTTATATCTTGTGATTAAAGGTATTTTTTGTATGAATATTCTTAAAACTAATGATTAGAGAGTGCTTCAAATGACTAAAAAAAAAATCTCCCTTATAATTTTTTTTATGAAAGTATATAATATCATATTATTTTCTGATTTTTGTTGTTATTTTATAGGTTTGATTGAAAAACCTAGAAATGTTGGATGTGGTCTATGATACAACGCTGAAAAGGAGGTTAGTCTGGGATATGACCCTGAAAAATGGTTGAACTAAAAAGGAAGATGAGGATTCATTAAGACATGAGAAGTTGAGAAATATGATGGTGGAGCACAGATTGCACAACAAAAAAATAATTGAGGAAGAGAAAGTGTAAGGAGCTTAAGTTTGGAGTTTATAGAAAATCATTTAACTAACATACGGAGAACATTTGCTAAACTCTATAAATCGTCAAAACTGACCGATTTCAAGAAAATATATTTTGAGTGTACAGAGTACTCCATTTCGCTCAATCAGGAATTAATAAAAGTTATGGTGATATAGATTTTAGTTATTTCTCTGTTTGTTGTTTAATATTGGAATCTATACCTTAAGTTGAATTGTTTTGTTCAATATATTAGCTAGGATCAACATGGTATAGAGATTTAAGATGGTTGTCGAAGTCGACATAGACCAACATGATATGAGAGAGAATGTTTTATCTTTTGATTAAAGGACTTTTTTTGCATAAATGTATATTTGGTATGAATTTAATAAGTTAAGAGACATTGTTATAACTTGTGATTGAAGGATTTTTTTTTTAAAATATTTTTAAAATCTATTAGGCTGACAAAAAAAATTCTATCAATACATCATTTTTTGATATTTTGTTGTTGTTATTTTATAGGTTTGATTTCTTATTAAGAATAAATTGATAAAGTTTTAAAGCAGCCTAATTCGTCATTTAAGTGCATTGAAATTGATAAGACTCAAAACTTTGGATGCGGTCTAAGATACAATAATTGAAAAATGTCTGAAATTAAGTTCATATCTACAGGTAAAAGCAATTATTCATTTGTAATCTTTTTATAAATTTCTATTAGTGAAATCTTTGTTTATTTTATGAATTTAAGTTGTAGAGTTTAGTGTAAATGAATTTGCAATATTTTTTTGTAGAAAATCTGAAGGTAAAAAAAAAAAAAAAAAAAAAAAAAGCTTGTGTTTGATTGCTCTATAAATGTATAACTGGTGTTTGAATTTAATTAGTTGACAGCGAGTGTTGTATCTTGTGATTAAAGATTTTTTTGTATAAATATTCTTAAATTTAGTGTAGAGAGTGCTTCAAATGAATAAAAAAAATTATTAAAAAATCTCCCTTATAGTTTTTTTTTAAAGTATATAGCATCATATCATTTTCTGATTTTTGTTGTTATTTTATTGGTTTGATTGAAAAACCTAGAAATGTTGGATGCGATCCAGGATACAACATTGAAAAGGGGGCTAGTCTAGGATATGACTCTGAAAAGGGGTTGAATTAAGAAGGAAGATGATGATTCATTAAGACATGAGAAGTTGAGAAATGTAGTAGTGGAACACAGATTGCACAATATAAAAATAATCGAAGAGGAGGAAGTGTAAGGAACCTTAAGTTTGGAGTTTCTAGAAAATTCTTTAACTGACACACGAATGAGATTTGTTAAAGTGTATAAATTGTAAAATCAAATCTGACCGATTTCACTTACCCACTTATTTGCACTTGTTTAAAGAGTCATTTGAGGTTGGAACCTTCTTGAAAATCTTTGTTATAAGTTGGAGTTGGTGTCTAGATGGAAGATCCTTTTATATACAAATGGTGTTCATGAAGAATGAGACATGTTAGTGCCATATACAAAGTTAATTAGAGAAGCAATTTCACCTATTATGGATAATACATTTTACAAAAATAGAAATGGATGGGGTGCTAGAGATGTTGATGCAATGATTTAAGTTAAAGACCCGTGGGAGAAGGTGCTACCGTTTTCGATTCTAGACAAAATGTTAGATATTGTTAGGTCAAAATTGACAACCGACTCTTAAAAAAAGTGTGTCACCCTATGTACGACACTTGGGACAGAGATCATGAAACTTCTTTTCTATCTTTTCACACAACCTAGATGTTGGGAAATATGTGAAACGGTTATGTCGAGGTCGACATAGACTGACGTAGTATGAGAAAGAATGTTTTATCTTTTGATTAAAGGTATATACTTGATTTGAATTTAATGAGTTAAGCGGGAGTGTTTTATCTTCTGATTAAATGATTTTTTTTTTTGAATATTTTTAGAATCTATTAGATTGACTAAAAAAAATTTCTCTAAGAATTTTTGTATGAAAGTATATATCAGTACATCATTTTCTGATTTTTTTTGTTATTTTACATGTTTGATTTCTTGCTAAGAATAAATTGATAAATTTTTAAAGTAGCGTAATGCCCCATTTAAGTGCATTGAAATTGATAAGACTTAAAACTTTGGATGCGGTCTGGGATACCATAATGGAAAAATGTTGATATTAAGTTCATATTTGTAGGTAAAAGCTATTATTCCCTTGTATTCTTTTTATAAATTTTCTATCAGTGAAAAATATGAAGAAAAAAAATAGCTTGTGTTTGATTACTCTATATATGTATGTGGTGAAAAAAAAAAAAAAAAAACCCTTAAGAAATAATCAGTTCTTACAATTACTAGTGATCAAATTCACCAAAGAATTCACAAATCTTATAAACCAGAAACTAAAATGAACAAATGTAATAAATGTAATCAAGAAATCAAAGAAGACAGATTTTATAGTGGTTCGATTAAAGTGATCTACATCCACTCAGCAGTCAATCTTATTTCACTCTTTAATGTACAATTTTTAATTACAAAATACCAAGAACATACCAGAGCATTTTGTTTCTGATTTCAAGCCTCACAACTCTTTTTTTATTTTTTTATTTCTTTCTTAGTTTTCAGAATCAACTTATTAAGCAAACTAATGTACATGCACTCTTTTTATATAAAAGACTCCTCAAAACCGTGTATCAAGTAATTAGTTATGCAAGACCATATCTAACTAAATAACTCCACCAATAGAGCAGAAACAGCTCAGCACCACTGATTCTGAAATCAGAAATTGACACATCAGCATCCCTTTAGTTAATGAACCAATTACTGACAATGTATAACTGGTGTTTGAATTTAATGAGTTGAGAGTGAGTGTTGTATCTTGTGATTAAATGTTTTTTTTTGTTTTTTTGTATGAATATTCTTAAAACTAGTGATTAGAGAGTGCTTCAAATGACTAAAAAAAAATCTCCCTTATAAATTTTCTTATGAAAGTATATAACATCATATAATTTTCTGAATTTTGTTATTATTTTATAGGTTTGATTGTATAACCTATAAATGTTGTATGTGGTCCATGATACAACGCTGAAAATGGGGCTGGTCTATGAAGGAAGATGAGTATTCATTAAGACATGGATAGTTGGGAAATGTGGTAATGGAGCACATTCTGAATAGTATAAACATAATTGCGGAGTATGAAATGTCAGAAACTTTACGTTTGGAGTTTTTAGAAAATTATTTAACTGACATATGGAAGAGATTTGTTGAAATATATCAATCGTCAAAATTGACCAATTTCACTTGCCGCATTATTTACGTTTGTTTAAAGAGATGTTTGAAGGTTGAGTCCTTGAAAATCCTTGTTATAAATTGGAGTTGGTGTCTAAATGAAAGAGACTGCTATATATAAATAGTGTACACGAAGAATGGGACATGTTAGCGACATAAGCAAAGTTAATTAGAGAAATCATTTCACCTGTTATGAATAATACATTTTGCAAAAATAGAAATGGATGAGGTGCTCGAGATGTTGATGCAATGATTAAAGTTTTATATTTATGGGAGAAGGTGTTACCGTTTTCGATTCTGTACCAAATGTTAGATATTTTTAGGTCAAAACCGGCAACTGACTCTTATAAAAAATGTGTGTCACCCCATGTACGACACTTGGGACTAAGAGCATGAATCTTAATTTTTATCTTTCCACACAACTTGGATGTTGGGACTGTAGTTTTGGACCTTTCACCAATACTATTGCCATCATCGTCAAATGTATCTCGACTTGGTCCAACAAACCCCGGTGGAATAGACCCAGTATGACTATTATCCTGTCACCCAAAACCCTCAATCCATCTGACCCCGATGCACCAACCCCATTTCTATGACCACGAATGCCAACAATGTCTTAACGCTAGTGGATTCAAACTCATTCCATGATCAAGTGCCTCATCATCAATCACACCCTCGCGACTTCCCCCGTTACCCATGTAACAATACCTTAAGTAATCTTCTTCGTTGAAATCATCTAATTCATTCTCAATGTGTGGATTGTACTTTGGAATCGATATCTCATCCTCGTCATCTTTGTTAGAAGGTTGTGAATCCATTTCATCGGTGGTTGGGTCCTAATAAAATACAGGTTACACACTTTATCTGATATGTTACTGGTATAGAACCACATACGTTGTTGCTTCCACCTGCGGATGGAAATTGTGCAGCTAATTTTCGTAAAAAGATTTGATAAATAGACTAAATGAATGGTTGATTAACTTGTGGGACAAACATCTCATTGTAAGTGTAATGTTGTTGTGGGGTAGGAATACCAACAATACAATGTTATGCACTAACCTTCTCAATAACACTAACATAAACCTCTAGAACAAGTCTATCATCCCACAACAATTCCGCATCTCTATCATTTTTAATATGTGGTCGAGTAGGTCTACCACCAGTATTAAGCAATATCCTTAAGTCGATCAATTGTAAACCTTGTTGCGTCAACATTTGCAACGTCTTGTACCACCCTAAACAAATTAACATACGTTAAATTTCTAGGAACCAAAACAAATTATTTTTCACCGCTTGCGTAATAGTTCCCCACCCAACCTCCATCGTAAGTTATTACCAATCTAATTTTGTCCATTCCTACACATCAAAAATAAAAGCAAACACTTAGATTCAGTCACACATATTTGTTTAAAGAATAAATAAGAACATGACATTAACCCGGCATGTTTAATTTATTGAACCTGACATGTTCAATTAAAAATGAAATTGCTATGTCTCAGGAAATGTATGGACCCAACGTATTTAATTTATTATGGAGCTTGCATGTTTAATTTATTAAGGAATTGGCGTGTCAGACAAAGAAAGAAAAAAAATAAAAATTAAGGGTATTTTTGCCTCTTCATTTCGCAAACTTGATAAGAACAAACAAAACACTGGTCTTTGATAAAAATAGAACAACCCTTGTTTAAAAGGCTAAAAGGAGTATTTGCTCTTTTTTTACTTTTGAAAAGTTAAAATCCGTTTATTTTATAATTTTAACAAAAATGATGTTTGGTAAAACTTGCAAAAATGATTAATTGATAATTTGACAAGTTTTGATAGTAATTTTGCAAAGGGCAAATTGCACTACACCCCTTGAGGTTTGGGCAAGGTACACTTAGTTGGAAAAGTTTTGGTATTATACATTAACACCCCCAAGAATTAAATTTGACTTTGAAAATGCCTAAAATGCCCCTAGTTATATTATTTTATACTTTGTTTTTTTACCTTTTAACCAAAAAATTTATAAACTTTAATAAAATAAAACAATTAATAAAGATATGATTCATTAAATAAATAAATTGTTTTAAAAATAAAATAAATAAATAGTTTAAAAAATAAAATAAATAAATAGTTTTAAAAAATAAATGAAAAAATTAAAAACATTAATTTTTTTAAGGATATCCGTTAATAGGGACAAGAAAAGCTCTAAATATCCAAACTATTTATTTATTTATTTTTAAATATTTATTTATTTAATTTTTTAAAACTATTTATTTATTTAATTTTTTAAAAACTATTTATTTATTTAATGAATCATATTTTTTATTTAATTTAGTTTATTTTATTAAATTTTATAAAGTTTTTGGTTAAAAGGTAAAAAAAAATAAAGTATAAAATAATACAACTAGGGGCATTTTAGGCATTTTTAAAGCCAAATTTAAGTCTTGGGGGTGTTAGTATATAATACCAAAACTTTTCTAACCAAGTGTACCTTTCTCAAACCTCAAGGGATTCAGTGCAATTTACCCTTTTGAAAAATAGGTGTGGATTAATTTTTTTAAGTGATTATGAAATAATTAATTTCAGCATTTAAATCTTTTAAAAAATATATTGTTACTGTTCTTATGGATTTTTTTTTCTAATTTAAATATTCTACTTATGTATCGATTTAATATATATAATTACTGAAAGAAATGAAGTAGGGTTCTGTCATGTCTATTTTAATAATGACAAGATAAAGTTGGTCAGGTGGTAAACCCCTCACATATGTACCACGAGGTTGTAGGTTCGAATCCTCCACCTCCCTAAAAAACCCTGAATTAATATAATACTTCAAAAAAAAAACTATGTCTATTTTAGTCATTACAGTGAATCTCAATACTTAATCGCAACTGATTATTTATCCATACCAAACTGACCCTAGTATAAGTAATCAATTATATTAAAGTTACAATTTTTCTCTATGAGGTAGGGATGACCATTTATTCCCGGGGACCCAAATCCTTACTCCCCCATCCCTATTTTCCCCATAAATTTATGGAAATTGGGATGAGGATGGGGGTAGGTGCCCCCATCCCCATTTCCCTATTTCCCACAAACCTTATATATATATATATATATTTAATATTTTTATTAATTCTATTTTACTAAGTATATATATATTTTTCTTAATATTTTTATTCTTTCTATTTTACTAAATATGTAATTTTTACATAAACATGAGAAATGGGGAAACAGGGAAGATTGGAAAACGGGAAAAAATGGGGGAAAACGGGGAAACAAAGATGTGGATGGGGGGACCTCCCCCCAAAACTACCCCATCCCCCATTTGGAGGTAGGGGTGGGGGACCTATATCCATCCACATTTCTTCAATGACCATTCCTACTCATAGACACACATTATAGGTATATTAATAGCATACTAATACACATCACTACACTTTTGCCATGTGTATTATTATGATTGAAGTTTGGTAAAATTGTGATGGTGTGTATTAGTATGCTATAGATATATCTATAATGTGTGCCCATGAGAGAAAAACCCATTAAAGTTGTTTAAGTTTATTTTATTATTTACTTGAATATTCAGATGAATATATCAATTTATAACATTTGATAATTTAATGATTAAATCTTAATAAAGATTTATCAATATATTATTATGTACGTATATATCAATGGTTTGATCAAGAGCACCCATACCAATTTTGTACTAGGTATGACATACAAGATTTAATTAGATTATCATTAAAAAAAAAAATTTCCTTTTCTCAAATAAAGTTATGATAGTTAATTGATTAAATTCTCTTTTATATATATATATTCGAGATACGAACACTACACATGGTGTAAATGTCTTTTTGGCCTATGGTAAATAAAAGGTGTTGAAATATTCTTATCTCTTCAAAGTTTATTGATAATAAAAATAAGATATTTTGATTTAAACTGAAATTAAATTTAGAGCGACGAAAACAAAGATAATTAATTCATTGATTTCTCCAATTAAAATTTAAGCATACAATGGGATATATATATATAAAAGATGGGTCCACTTCACTTGAAGATAGACATTACAGATACAGAGAGAGATAATGCAAATTAAAGTGGTGGAATGTAGAAGAAATCTTCAGGTTCCTCGAGTTAAATCACCCTTTGCTTGAATCTTGATCAACCCAGTAGGACTATTGATGATACTACTATCAACATCATCAGAACCGTTGATTGATCTAGCATTAACACTAGTGTTTGTGATTGGCAATTGATCACCAACTTTCTCATCATCAGGGGTCAATGATGTTTCTGCTGAGTTAACTTTACGATCTTTGCTTTTACCCCACACAACCGTGTACAGTCCAAACACGATGATAATGGCTCCAAATATGCTGAAATTATTAATGTATATATCATCACAATATTATAAACAAATCGCTACCACGAACTTTTATATTAATTGGAATTAAAGATGAATAATTAATAATGATCATGATGATTAATATATAATTACCTTCCAAGGTGAACTTGCTCAGCCAAAACAACAGCCCCTAAAGCAGCAGTGATGATCATGCAAAGAGGACTGAAAGATGTTACAAAAACTGGTCCTCTTTCCCTGATAACTACACCTTGCACATAATATGCAATTCCAGAGCAAACCACTCCCTACAATTCATACAATCGATCATGTGTCAAATTAACGCTCTTCCAGCTTGACTCTATTTATTAAAAAAAATTTCAAACTACTCACCGAGTAAGTAACAGCGAGGAGCTTGTTGTCAAAGCCTATCTTCCAGACACTCATGTCACGTTCCATGATAAGAGACACTATTGATCCTTCCACCACACCCGCTAAGCATATCAAACTTGAAAGAGAGAGTTCTGCTGGGTACATCTTCAACGTAAATGACTGTGATCCAACCAAAAGCAATTAACCCACATTATTAATTTAATTTCATATGATTAATTAGATTAATGATGATCATGTGTTTGTTGTAGACTCACTTGCAATATGAAGAAGCCAGACCAACTACAGATACCGGCCAGGAGCATTAATGTCCCCGCGAACCAATTGTTAGAAGAGGACTCACTGCTGGTTCCAGGGAGGCTGCCTCCTCCTGACTTGATAAAATTGATAACGGGACCTTTGTACAGAGTCATCAACATGGCTCCTGAAATTGTGATGGCTGTTCCAATTACCTTGGCTAGACTGTGTATCTTCTTCACATTCACACTTTCTAACCTGATCATCATCATAACATATATAATTACCAATTTATAATTATATTGCCATATAATTAAAAGCATGTGCATGATATTTAATTCTGCGTCAGAATTTATCACCAATAACAATATATTCCATAATTACCAATAGAGATATTGGAATATTAATTAATTATATTCTATATATGCTTTTATACATTTCTTCATCAAGTGACAATTAACATCAACTAGCTACTTTATAGTATGATGCAGCATGATGAGACAGGAACAATATATGTTGGCACATATATATATATATATATGTCAATTAGTACTAGATCCAATTAAATTAAATTAATGGACTAATGGTGTGTAAAAATGGAATCAGGTCATACTCATAGTACATATATGATATGACTTTTTTAATAAATATGCATACATGATTGGAGTAAAAGAAATGGGTGTCTACCTGAAAATAACTGCCATTATAAAGGTAAGGGCAGGAAGGACATTGACTGTTGCAGATGCAAACGTTGCTGAAGTGTACTTCATCCCCAGGAAGTACAAGTTCTGGTCTAGCACTGGCCTGATCATCCAACAATATTAATAACTTTAGATTTTCCAAACATATATATAGAGAGAGAGAGAGAGATGATCAGGTGCGGGGATTTTATACGTTTTTTGGTGGAGGATTCGATGCCACAACGTACGTTGTGGAATTGAATCTCACACTTTCACAACATTGTTGTGAAATAGAATATATTCCTGCACCTGATAATTTTCGTAGATGTACTTATTAGACAGAGAAAAGAAAAAGGTAGGTTGGAGGGAGGGTTTACTCGAGAAAACCAAGAGCCATTATTCTGAGAAAAATGGGGAGTGTCATCTTTGGCCTTATTTTCCTGTACGATTGATGAAATAGAATCAAAAAAATTTCTATCAGTAAAGAAAAGCAAAACGTACATATGATTTGTTGAAGAGAAAAAGAAGCATATCAATTAAGAAATGGTTGAAAATTGTACGTAATTGATGATGAGTTTGAAAAGAGAGATAGAAATTGAACCTTTCAAGTACAAGTGCAAAGGGAGAAATGATAAGAGTAGCAACAACATGACGGTAGACAGCAAGAATGTAATGACTCATTCCATGTTTCAAAGAAACCATAGTGATTATGTACATCCCTGCATATCCAAACTGCAAAGACACCATAGCTAGGTATGGTTTTACTTTGTTCATCGTCAGACACAACATTCCTGTTTGCTCTACCATATCTCTCTGATCTCTCTCTCTCGAGCTTATAATTTCTCAACTATACTAACTTGTTTTATGGCGCCTAACACTGCCTAGGAAATGTCCTTCTTATAGACAAATAAAGTTTCAAGCATTTCAAACACTACACGTATTGTGTGAAATGTCCAATTTCGATTCCCTTATCCATTATAAAAAAAATGACACATATACCAAGCAACTGTAGAATCCTAACTCTCGTTTCTGATATTATAGAATCCAAATAAAAAAAAAAAAAAAAAAAAAGAAGAAGGGTTTCTGTGGATCTCTCTCTCTATTATTAATTATCAAGTGATATTGCTTTTTCTCTCTTTTTTTAATTTTTTTTTTTAATTTTTATGAGAAGTGGGGATTTGATTCATTGACCACCAAATGAAATTCGGGTTTAGTGCTTTGGCGTGTATGCATAATTGAAGGAAAAGTTAAGTGGTCGGTTTTTCTCTTGTGCGTAAGCTAGTGATATAGAGAGTGGAAGCCTTTTATAAAAAGATGTCGGATTTATTGCTGAGATATATTTCATGAGTTTATTGTGGGTTATATTTTCGCTTGTGTGATTAATTTCATTTTGACCTTAATTAAAACAAAACTTGGTAACCTATGACGATGGGTGGTAATTAGACAATCACAACTGAACTTGGATTAAGAAATTAATTACATATAAAGTTTGGGGAGTGTTTTTATATAAGAGTATTTGGATAATTTATAAAAATGTGGCTATCAACAGTTAAACTTTCGTATATGGTTAAAAATAAATTCTGATATATGTTTCGAAGAACTATTTTTTTATAATTTTTTATAATTTGTAAGCATGAAAATTAATATGCTTTATCATATTAGATATGCCTCGCAATTTAACAAATTAATTTAGAATTATTGATTTTTTTTTTTTTACTACCTTAAATATAAAATAAAACCCCGAACTTTGATTTTAATTAAACCCAAGATCTCCTGTAGGTTTATCAGCTCAACTAGGTAGTACCTCACAGAAGCATAATTTTGACCTTTTTTTTTTTTCATGTGAAGTGGAAATTATACAACCTACCATGTTTAAAGATTGATAGTTTTCCAAATTATTCTTATTCCTTTGCTTATGTTCTCTCCTTTTTCGATCCCCACAAATTCGATAATTGCAGCAAACACATATTGATGAGAAAATTTCAAATTGTTGAAATTAATTATATATATATATATATATCAAACGTCTCATCTGTCATTTAAATGAATATTCTGATCTTTCCTTATCTTTCTAAATTCTAATCCAGCAAGAATAAAATCATTTAATTATTTATTTGTCATATATAGCAAATCTTATTAATTAGTTGAAAAATAAACTGGAGAATATATAATATGAAGTATTGTAAAGGGAGTACTAGAAGAAAATGATGAATCTAATAACAGTACATGATGAGGTAGAGTAGAGAGTACTGCAACCAATAAAAACAGGTGGTGCTTTCATGTTAGGATTTGCAATGAGAAATTTCAGGTTGGTGGAATATCATCTTATGTCCCAATAACTAAACCAAAGCAAGAGCAAAAAACCTTGTTCAGATTATCTTGCATTCTTATTCATCATCATCATAGAAGATGACTAATTGCCATGCAATCATCATCATTTATGTGGTTACAAAACTCTCTAGGCTCAGAGTTTGCATATAGATTATATATATTTTTAAGGATACTAATTAAGAAATGATGTGACAAGTTGATTTACGACTACCATATTAATTATGAGATAATATATTAATAACGTGATATATAATTACAAAATCACGTTCCTATATCATTTAGATAAAATATTAGATGACGTAGCATTACTTTTATTTTTATTTAATTAATTCCTTAACATAATCCTATAGTACTAATAACAATTCGAAAGTATTTTAAAAAATTTAGGTATAATATTTTAAAGTTATAGAAATAATATATATATATATATATACAATCTTAAAATAAATAAAACAAATATCTTATTTTTTTAAAAATAATTTTAAAAATTACATCAGAAATTGATTCTAAATATAACATAAAACAAATGAAAAAAGTTGCATTTGAATTTTGAATTATGAATAAAAGGGATGGTATAGTACATTGAGCTCGATCGATAATTAATTAATAATTACAAGTTTGTGGAGAATTAGTTAGCACTTCGCAGATAGAGTAACAGTCTATTAATTGGTGCCATTCTTCTAGTTTTGCCTGTAATATTTTTCGATTTGACTTGAGTGCATCAATTATATATGCTCTTATTCAAAGAAAAATTGTCTGGCAAAGCCAGCATATTACATCTAGCCAAGGTTGAAATCACTACACTTTTCTCTGCACATATCACAATTCACAAGCCTACTAAATAATTGCTTTATTCTCTCCTTGTCCAACCGAATTTTTCATGAATATTTCTACTAGAAATTCAATTAGGACTGATTCGTCCCATATATATGTTTCCTTCTTCTTTATTAGCTAGCTCTAGCTAGTATTATTACTTTCTGTTGCACACCTATACGTGTTAATTTTCTTATAGAATATATACGTATGTACATAACTAAGTGATAAATTCCTGGTGGGTTGTGAGTACTCATGAGCATCAAATCCAATTTGTTAGATGGATATAATATTGGTTTGGTACAATTCATCATATCAAAATTGCTATGCTAGCAAAAAAAGATGTTACATCATTGAGAATAAACAAGAAAAATGGAACTCAATTCCATGTAAAGCAGTTTATTCTAACATGACACATCTAGCAACTTCTTCATATATAATCTGGAAAATGCTTTAAATTATGTGAAGGCACCATCATGTGTTTGGACAAATTCAATCATGAAATTTGACAATCAAAAGTAATAATATTCTATTAATTTTGATACGATAACATCGCGTTCCACATCCGTTTCAATATAGATTATATGATATGATAGCATCAACAATTTAATAAGATCCATTTAAGATCACAATAGGGTTTTACAGGAAGTTTTAATGTTTAGTCTGCATGCAGCTTACTGATAATTGTGTTAAGCAATTAATATATTAAGTGGCATCATCAGATTTGGAAGAAATTGGTAATTCTTTGGTATCATCAGCTGCCTTTGTTGTTGATGATGAAGCTGAATAATCCTTGCTTTTACCCCATACAACAGAATACAGCCCCACTGCTATGATCATCCCTCCAATTATACTGATCATCATCAGGTCAAAATAAATATGTAACATTAATATATAGTTAAATAAATTAATCTAATTTTGTAATTATAAAAAAATAAAAATAAAAATTAGTAGTTAGAAAGAAGAAATTAGGATATAGGAGTATCACCTTCCAAGGTGAAGTTTTTCAGCAAGAATGATGGAGCCAAGAATAGTGACGATGATCATACAGAGAGGGTTGAAGGCCGTCACGAATACTGGGCCTCTTGTTTTCATCACAATCCCTTGCACGTAGTATGTTATTCCTGAGCTTACTATTCCCTGTTTTTTTTTTTTTTTTTTTTTTTTTCAATTAATCAATAATCTTTTTATTAGTTTAACTATTACAAATTTAAGAATCGAAGGATCTGAATAATCTTATTAATGTGTGGGTGTGTGACTGTACGTGCCACCTCAGCTTTTATCGTATCTTTTTATTCATTCAAAAAATGAAAACATTTTAGAGGGCGCTTACGGTGTAAAGGGGGGCAAAAAGCCTGGAGTCCCACCCGACAGCCCAAGCACTGGCGTGATGTTCCACAGCAAGCGCAACGGCTGCACTTTGCAGAGTTCCGGCAGCGCATATCAACGAAGATAGAGAAAGCTCAGCTGGGTATTTCTTTAAGGTTATTGACTGATCGTATCCATGTCCATGTCATGACCATAGAGAGAATTAATAAACTCGTAATATATGAACACACAGTAGTTTATAAGTATGTGATAAATGGCGAAGCCACATAAGTGAATGATGCCCCCCATCCCACAATATATATATATATTTTTTAATAAGAGTTTATTTAAAATTTACCCTAATATGTTTTGTTATTTACATTTTTCTATTAACATTTTAATGGTTTTTCAAATTGCTCCCCCAGATTCATGGAGATAACTGGCTTTGCCTCTGAATAAGTATACGAAGAAGAAGACTTACTTGAACGACATAAAAACAGGACCAGGCAACACAACCTACGAGGATGAGGAGTGTCCCAGCAACCCAATGTTCATGATTGTCTGAGGAGTCACTGCTGCTTTCATGGTTGCTGCTTGTGCTTGACCCTATCAAATTAATCACAGGGCCTTTATACATTGTCATCAGCAAAGCTCCCCCAAACGTCACTAAGGTTCCAATCACCTTAGCTTGACTATGTATCTTCTTTATATTTACTCGCTCTAATCTGTATCATATCATATATATAATTAATTAAATTAGTCTTAGGCCCTAATTAAGGATTTAGGATTGTAATTAAGTGATGCAATATTGCTTACCGAAAAATAAGAGCAATGACAAATGTGACAGAGGGAACAGCATTCATAATAGCAGATGTATATGATGCCGATGTGTATTTCATCCCCAAGTATGAGAAACCTTGATCAAGGACTGGCCTGTTTATATATCAAATCATCAAATAAAAAAATTAATTATTAATCTCCCATTATACTTTTGTCTCACAGGGGTTTATGGAAGTGTGACATGATTCAAATTCACAATTTGAATGATATAAGTGTGATAGGTATATCTCGGGACCAACGTCATGACCTTTGTGATAACAACAATAAAATAATTTGAAGCTCAAGTGTCTTAATTTTATAAAACTCACGATTCATTAGCAGTTTGAATTTGTAAATTGTAACCAAATTAAAATGTTTTCCCTAAAAAAGGAAAAATTTTGAAGGTAAAAAATGTAAAATTTTCATTCCTTATAAATCTCCCAAGTAATTTTTTTTTTTTTTTTTTTAACTCTTATAAATCAATTCTATCTACCGATTCTGATCATTAATAACCTTTAAAAATAATATTGAATGTAATATTTAGGAGAGAGAGCATTACTCTAGAAATCCCATCGTCATTATTTGCAAGAAGACTGAAAGGGTCATCTTTGGCCTTATTTTCCTGTAGCAAAGGAATTGAAAACCAAGCAGCAAGGCATAAACATTAGTTCTCTGTAGTCTGTATCAACCAATACATAACAGTTATAAAAAATTTCAGAGATAATTTCTTATTATTAGCATAGTTCTGTTTTTGAGTGCTTTTGACATCATTGTAAGCATTTTCAGAAGTACTAGACTAAAAAAAAATCATTTTGAGTG
This sequence comes from Acer campestre, assembly GCA_954870605.1. Lineage (NCBI taxonomy): Eukaryota > Viridiplantae > Streptophyta > Magnoliopsida > Sapindales > Sapindaceae > Acer > Acer campestre. The sequence goes on from OX940810.1 coordinate 20,558,091, forward strand.
CTTTAATATTTAATTATAATGTTTGGTTGAAAGTTATATAAAAAAAATCTTTTAATATTAAAAATAACATTTAAATTATTATTATTTTTTAAAAAATAAACCATTTAAATTAATTGCTAGACCAGCAGTACTAGATTAACATTTTATAAAACGAAAATTGTTTAAATAAAAAAAAACTGTACTTGAAGTGTTTTTTATTATTATTATTATTATTATTTGTTTTGGAAAAACAGTTACCCACTACTTTAGAAAAAATAAAGTTCAATTTTTTTTTTTTAATAAGAACACTTTCAAATATAAATCTCAAACATATAAAAATAATAAGAAAAGGAGAAAGAAAACAGAATAGTGAATTAATTAGAATTAATTAAGAAAGAAATTAAGACCTTTCAAGAAGAAGCGCAAAAGGTGCAAGGACAAGAGCAGCAATAGCATTACGATAGACAATGAGCACATATCGGTTCATGCCATGGTTGAGTGTCTCCATGCTTATTATGTACATCCCTGCTGCCCCAAATTGCAGAAACACCATTAACACATACGGCTTCAACTTTTCAAACACTGCCATGCATTTACTACTATTATTATTATTATTATTTTCATCATATTTTGATGCAATAACTACTAATTGATCATGATTATCTCCCATCTCTACTAATTTCCCTTTCTCACTCTCTTCCTGGATAACCAAAAGCACTCTCTAGATCTCTGTGACTGACTGATTTGAAGAGACACAAATTATACCCTTGTTTTATATACAAATAGCAAAAGTGATAATGCTCCATCTTCATAATTGTGCGTTCTTTGTCATCCGTCTATCCATCTCTATTTATTAATGAAGAAGTAACTAGTGATTCGATGCTTTAAGCAAGCTATAGGAAATATATTCATTTCAAAATTATATACCTTTAATTTAAGTGGTAGGGTCTAGTGGAAATTCCATTAATTAGTGGCCGGATTCTGGGGATCGATAAAGGCTTTGATGAATTCTTATTCATGACGTACTAGAAACTTCTGGCGGGAATAAGTTAGACGTACCACTAACTTATTTGATATTACTATCCATATATAGTATATACAGATCCAGAGTGTGTATAATGATATTATATTATTAATTTGTTGAATGGTGAATTGGTGATCATGAATCATGATCCATCATATCCATATATAGCCTGATCTCTAGCTAAAAACTCTTCTGACTTTCTCCACCGTATAGATAATAAGAATCAAAACATTTGCATGCCATCATGATTCCATACCTCGTATGGAATTCGTATGGAATTAAGATTGACTTATAATTATTGTATTCACAGTCAAATTTATTTTTAATTTTTACTTATTCTTAGTCCTATTCTCGATCTCCTTTTTTCTTCTTTTTCTCTCTATCCCTTCTCTTTTAATTACAACGTTTGGTTTTCAATAAATTGGAATCTATTCTGGTTCTAAATAAATTGATATACTAAAACTTCTTATTCTAAATAAATTGGTATACTAAAATTTTTGGTTATAAATAAATTAAGAATTTAGGACTTTCTTTTGTGCCGATAATACGTTATAAAATAAAATGAAAAAACAAAATATAAAATATTAATAGTTACAGACTAGACATGTATACAGTCTTTCTATTATCAGTTCGAACTGATAATAAATATATCAGGACGAAGAATGTGAACCACAGATTATGGAGAAGTTTCGACAAATGCATACACTTTGAGTCAAATTATGTAAATCTAGTGGTCCACATTCTTCGTTCTGATATATATATTGTTAGCTCGAATTGATAATAGAAAATTTGGATATATATATATATATAAATAAATTAGAATAACTAAGTCCATATTATTGATAGAGTACTAATGCTAATCAATCCAAAAACCCACCAAATGATGCGGCAAGTATGTGATTTGTTTTTACCATATTATTCACCACGTCACTCTATGATTTTTACAGTGATAATAACTCATTTGTCACATTATTTGGATTGAATTTTATATTAACTTTGTGAGTTGTATAGTATTACTGTTGATAGAGAGATATCCTAGCTTATGCAGTACCATTCTTTAGAATCATATTTAATTTGAATATTATTCAAAAGAATAATAGAATCATATTCAAATATGATGAATATGATTCTCCAAAAATGGTGCCTAGCTAGGATATCTCTCTATCGACTATCACAAAATATGTGTGTGCAGTGTGTTGGTTATGCATTTACAAGTTTGGTGCGAAAAGATAAGAAGAGAAAACCTTGTTTGAATCCATCGTGGCTATAACCTACAACCAAAATTCTCTGTTTGTATGTGGACCCCATAATAAAACACTACTTCATCTTTAATTAATCTCTAATGTATGCACATCACCTCCTAGTAGAGATGGTTGTGCACCTCCTTTCCACACCTAGTGGTCAGGGGTTCAAGTCCCACCATGTGCATTTTACAAGCATGTGTGGGGAGTTTTCTCCCGGTTTGTGGGAGCAGCCCTCTCTCCGGTTGTGAGAGTTGTAGTCCTTATGTAACCTCTCCCCGATAGTGGGAGCAGTATTCCGGGCCGTGCTTGTAGAATTTAATTAATCTCACCGGGTCCCGGCAGTAGTTGTATTTTCAAAAAAAAATTAATCTCTAATGTATATATTTGCTAATGCAACATGATCTTATCATATGAATTATATATTAACAATCTCTAATTTATTTATTTTATAAATTAATACAATTTTGGTGTGTATATATATATATATATGAGAGTGAGTTTCAATTAATCAAAGAGCTTTGATACATCTATTTAAAAGATGTTATTTTTACCACCGTCCAATGTGGCTTGGTGGTTTAGAACGCTCATTCAATCTGACAATATCTTCGATTCGAATCGTCATACAACATGCACGTGATATATATATTTACGAGTAGGATCCATGACCTCAGTATTTTATACATTATTTGACACATTTATGTGCCCATTAGATACTAGGTGTTTGAATATTAATTCATCCTATTTTCTATTAATATTTATATTTTCTCTAACCTAAAACTTAATATTTCATTTCATTCTCTCTCCACATTTAAATTTCTTCTTTCCTCTCTTATCTTTTTTTTTCTTTCTTTTACATCTCAACACGCAAACAACAAACAACGGTTAACATGTTTATTATTATTTCAATTTTTTCTCTTTTCACTTTCATTTATTTTTATTTATGTACAAGTGTTTCCATTTCTTACTTTATCTGTTTATCAACCGATAATGTTATCTAAATTTGTAATAAAAATATTCCGTAATATTATCTTAAAATTTAATTATAACAAAAATAAATCCAGATTTTTTAAATGATAAATTTAATTGGAAAAAAAAAAAAGCTTAAATAAACTAAAATCAATATTCCACTAAAATATCTTTTATAATATAAACTTGTTCGGTATTCAAAAAATACATTAAAAAAATAAAAAATAAAAAAAAAAACTAATTAACCAAATCATAGCATACAACACTTTCAATTCCAATTTTTTCTTTTGACATTTTGATAAGGGTGAAATATTAAAGAAATATGACGAAAGAAGAAGAGGAAAAAATGATTTAAGATAGTGAGGAAAGAAAGTCATGTACTTACAGGTGAAATGAGGGAGGAAAGAAAAAGGGAAGATAAAAGATAAATGAGGAAAGATAATGAAATATAACATTAAATTTAGAGCAAATTGCAACCAACCTCCCTGAGGTTTGACATTTGACAACCAAAAACAACTTTATGCTTAATTGACAATGACCTCCCCTATTATTAATTAAAGTAAAGTCAAACTTAACAAAGATAAGGGTATTTTTGTCCTTTTAAGCATTTTTTATTTATTAAAAAAAAAAACATATTTCAAAATTTTCAAATTTTTTTCTTTTCTTTTCTATTTTCTTCTCAAGTTTTACTAACATGGAAGAATGGGGAAAAAAAACCTGAAGAAAATGTTGTTGGATTGAATTTAGGTTAGCCAAACTTTATATTTTTAATTTTTAAAAAATCTGAACAACTTGAATCTGAAAAAAAAAATAAAAAATCTAAAGATACATCAATGGAAGAAGAAAATGTTGTTATATTAGATTTAGATGAGCCAAATTTTTTTATTTAGTTTTCATATATTTATATATTTTTAAAATCAGAATTTTTTTTATTCATAGACATTTTGGTATCTATAGCGCCCAAATCTAGTCAATGGTTAAATTTGACCAGCTTTAACTAACATTAGAGGAGGTCATTGTCAATTAATGATAAAGTTGTTTTTGGTTGTCAAAGACCAAACCTTAGGGAGGTTGGTTGCAATTTGCTCAAGAGAGAGAATAGAAAAAAAAAAGTAAATAAAAACATTAATGGAAGAAAGAGAAAGAAAATTAGAGAGTATTATATCTGAATCTAATGGAAACAAAAGTGTGTTAAATACTGTGTAAAAAAATGGGGCTATAGATTCTGCCTCAGAGCATCTCCAATGGTATCCTCAAAAGTATGAGGGTAATCAAAATTTGATTATTTAACCAAAAAACACTGTCCAATGAAGTCACTAAAATTTAGCAATAGCAGTTATCAATAATCAAATTGCCTCTTCAATAATCAAATTTGAAGATTGACTTTCAATCATCAAATACAAATTTAACCCAAATTAACTGTTGTAATTTTATTATTTCTCTCTCTTCTATTACTTTTTTTTTTTTCGCTGATCATCTATGTATTTCATCATTGTTTCAACCCCAAAAATTTAAATTAGGTAAAATTTGTCTTTTCATTACGAATGGATCAATACCCATATCATATACCTTCTCTTGTTTTTTATAATTATTTTTATTTTTTAGCAAAAAAAAAAAAAAAAAAAAACTAATATATCATTGTGGTACCATTACAAGTGTACCATTGTAGACTATACAATCATCAAATTTAGCAAACCCTAAAAACAATCCTCAAATGATGAGGTGGCAACTTTTGAGGATCTAAATTTGCTTATACCATTGGAGATGCTCTCATATAGTCATATATATAGGGGTAGGATCCATGACCCCATTTTTTGACACACTTTTGTATCCATTGGATGCTAGTTATTTGGATGGACAAAATCAACACACTAATCATCTTTTCTCTCTCTTCCATTAATTTTTTATATATATCATTTCCTATTTTCTCTCTCCTCTCTCCTCTCTCCTCAACTTTAATAATTCTCTTTCCTTATTTATTTTTAATCTTTCCTCCTTAATGTTTTTTTTTTTCTCTTTTATTTATTCACTTCACCATCGTGAACTTCTTTATCATAATGACAAAAAAAAAAAAAAAAAAAAAAAAAGAATTGAAAAGACTTATAGTAGTTTACAGTATGTTAAAATTTCGTTCATTAGTTCTTTTTTTTTTTTTTTTTTTAATTTGTTTCTAGTGTTTATTTTACCAATTTTATTTGTTTGTAGGTTTTTATAAAATTACTTATTTGTACTTGTTTGAATTGATTTGTATCCTAAATCATAGGGCTATTAAATTATCCCTTCATAAACTCATGCCAAAATTGTTGCATCTAATTGTTTGTAAACCTATTCCAAAAACGAAAAAGAAAATAAAATGTATGATGCTATTGTTCAATTTTTGCAAATACATTAACATGACCGATATAAGTTAAAATAATGCTACTGTTCAACTTTGCAAAATCATATGGTTTGAGGGAGCTAATGAAATAAGAAATTAAAAAAAGAGGAAAAAAAAGAATATATATATATATATGAAAAGATATATATATATATATGTATATATATATATATGAAAAGTTAAATGACAGTTACAGAGAAAAAAAAACTTGAAAATAAATGATCAAGAAAAAACAATAAAAGAGAGAAAAGGTTAGGGATGGCACAATTCCCCGTGGGGACGGGGCCCCACGGGGACCCGCACTTTTGGGGTGGATATGAGTTTTAATTTGGTGGGGATGGGGATAGATAGTCTAACCCGCAATGGGTATGGGGCGGGGATGGGTTTTATACTCCCCACCCCGCCCCGCCCCGCCCCGCCCCGCTTAAAATAATACTTAGTTAAACTACGTAGTTTTAAAGAAAATAAATAAATAATTATATATATATATATAAATATAAATACATTAACCCTAACTTTACATCTCACTTAACATAAAATGACAAAACAAAATACTATTAAAAAAACCCTAGCCGCTAACTTCAACTCTAAGTCTCTAATCCTCAAACAACTCGAAGTTCACCGTTCAAGCTTCAATCTCAAACACAAGAGGACATATAGTAAGTTTTTTTCTCAAATAACTTTTAAAACTAAAAGTTTAATAACAACGTTTTTTTTTTTTCCTTTTTTTTTTTAAGTTTATTACTTTAATAATTCTTAACTCTTGAATTAAACTTAATTCGTTTATCACTACTTCAGGTAGGCACAAATATGTCTACAGATGCACTAAAAAGTGAAGGCCCAATACTGGTGTTATCAAGAGAAAATTGTGTAAACATACAAGAACAACATGGGGTGGAAACAAACTAAAGAAGAGAGAACTAGAGAAATAAATGCAACATGGGGTGTAATTTCTAAGACTTATTTGAGCAAAAATGAAATTTTCCATTTTTTTTTTTTTTGTCATCTTCTTCATTGAGACCTCCATTAGAAGTTGATTCGACCTCCGATGGAGGTCGATTGAGGCCGATTTCGACCTCCAATGAAGATCTTTCATCTCCATTAATGGAGGACCACCATTGGTCCTCCATCCATAAAGAGAGGTTTTTGAAAAAATAAAAAACCTGAAAATGATACAAACGTATTAAAAGACAGAGATGGGAGTATTTTAGTCCATTGGTACCATTTAAACTTAACTTATTAAACTAATGATACTCTTAAAATTCAACATAAAAAAAAGTGATATTTCCACCATTTCCAATATATATATATATTTTTTCTATTATCAGTTCGTCATGGCAATAAATATATCAGGACGAAGAATGTGGACCACTAGATTTACATACTTTGACTCCAAGTTTATGCAATTGTCAAAACTTCTCCATAATTTATGGTCCACATTCTTCGTCATGATATATTTATTGTCAGTACGAATTGACAATATAAAGACTATATATATAGGGTTAAAATTGAAACTAACTATATAATTAGTGAAGTTTTTATTTTTACCCAACATTAGCGTTTTGATTGTTTTTACCAAACTTTCCACCAATAAGACAAAAATACCCTTAATGATCTCTCAATTAAACACACCATACTTCTTCAATTAAACGCACTGGTCTTCTTCAATTAATACATCAGTTGTCTTTTTAATTAAACACACCACATGTTTTCTTAAATTAAACACTAGTTTTTTTTTTTTTTTTTCAATTAAACACACCACCGGCTAATTTTCATTAATTAAACACACCGTCGTTTTTTTTTTTTCAATTAAACAGACCACCAGTTTAAACATAGTGTGTTTAATTCCCAGTGTATTTAATTCCAGTGTGTTTAATCTGGTGCAGTAGTAAATAGGGGCGTAGCTAGAAAAAAAAAATTGGGTTGGGCTATTCTAAATTTTATTTTTTTATTTAAAAGTCCCAAAATTTTGAAGTAACTATTAAATAAATTTTTTCTTTATAATAATCAAACCAAAACAATACGAGAGAAATTTTATATGAAAAACATCAATGGTATACCTAGTTAGAGGGGACATAATGAGCCTTTCTCTCAAATAAATACCATATACAAGAAAAACACAGAAACAAATGCAAAATTATGCATTATATATACAACAAGATACTGTCGAAGTGGGGGTTCGTAAATTATATTGCACCTTTTTGAGATGGTATTTTAAGACTATCACTCATTTAATAAGTTAATTTTAAATGGTACCTAAAATTGGTTTCTTTCAAAAATGACCCCACCATAGCAACCTTCTTCACTATTTTGATTTTTTTTTTCTTTCAAAATCCTCCATCAATAAAGGTCGAAATTTGCCTCCAGCGATGGTTGAAATCGCCCTCCAATGAAGGTCGATTTGACCTCTAATGGATGTTGGAAAAAAAATTCAGGTAATTTTCTAGACTTTTCAAGTATTTCCGAGACTTTTTAGGTAATTTCCGAGGCTTTTCAAGTATTTCAGAGACTTTTCATGTATTTTCGAGTACAAAACCTAAATTTCAATCATAAAATACAATACTTAAATATCAATTATAAAATATAAAACCTAAAATAAAATTCATTATAAGTAAATAAAAAAAATAAAGTTAAATTACCTTCAAATTATGACTTGTGATTTGTGAGATTCAATAGAAGACATAAGTTAAGGTTTTGGATTTGGGAAAATGAAAAAAGAAAGAAAAAGTGGGGTGTAGTCTAATGGCTGATGCTGAAATCAGAGAGGGATAAGGGATTTGGAGAGTGAAAAAATTTGAACACTTGGGCTTGTTTTATTATGTTTAGGTTATTTGGCTTTTTGTTCAAGTTGAAGATTGAATGTTAGATGGGCTACCATGAATTAATTAATTTGGATTTTAACTAATATTTTTTAAACAAACTCAAACTTAACAATTTTTTTCAAAAAACTTGGGTGGGCTACAGCCCACCCATCCCCTTGAAGGGCTCCGCCCTTGATAGCAAATTTGTCTTTTCAGTGGAAAGTTTGAGAAAAACAATAAAAACATTAATTCTGGATAAAAATAGAAACCCCCTTAATATGTATATATATATATATATATATATGTTATTGCTAAGCTACATAGTAAACCTCATCTTTATCACTTTCTTTTCCATGTATCCATTTGGTGATCACATGATTAGAAAAGTATAATTATTATAGTATGATAATAATAGTTGGTGAAGTGCATACTGAGATAAGACAACTGTACACATACAGAGTGTATATTAGTGTGTTGTCGTTCTCATATATACTATTTAACTTATCACAATAAATAATGGTATATGTGTGGATATCTGTCACTGATACTATATAATGTTGAACTTTTTTATGAGTCGAAAGGAGCTTAATTTTTTTTTTTTAATTTCAAAAGTTATTTTTAATTTTTGTTTGTATCATTTGATTGCCAAACTAGTAGATTCATTAATTTTTATATTATATTTGAGACAACAGTTCTGTAAATAAAAATTCATTAATTTTTTTTTGCGTGTAGTTAATATGTGATGATATTAAATGGTGAGAACTGCCGGATTACAATAATTACATATAAAGCATGAATCATATGTGATGATATTAAATGATATGATAGGATTAATATGGAAAGATGCTAAAAATGGGATGCAATAATATTGAAAAAAAAAAAAAAAAACACAAGAAAGAAAGCAAAAAGATATGTAGATAAAGATTCCCTCAAGATAGATTGTAATTGATATCTGATTAAAGCAATTGGCTGTCCATTAATTTGCGTGTAGTTGCTTCCCATTCAGCTTGCATGATCTGAATTGGATGTGGATTATATGTAAACAAAAAGCATACCTGCCCTGATCTGCTTCACTTGTTTATTCACCCCATGTATTTCTAAATTCATTAGATGTTGCTGTCTAGAAATATGATTTACATAACATTCAATTTATCGGTTCATTCATTAGTAAAATTTTAATTTTAATCATTACTGTAAACAACCATTCAAATTCCAAAAGTAGTGTTATTATGTTGAATTTTAATTTTGATCATTACTATAATAAAAATTTTGATTCCCACCAGAAACAATTCCTGTGGAGCACACTTATGGCTAGGCCTTTACTAACCTCCCGGACCGATAGGATTAGTCCCAATCCAATGTAGGTGGGGACACCTGGGTGAAAAAAAAAAAAAAAAGCATACCTGTTCTGATCTGCTTCACTTTTTTATTCACCCCATATATTTCTAAATACATTAGATATTATCGTCAAGAAATATGATTTACGTAACATCCAATTTATTAGTTCATCCATTAGTAAAATTTTAATTTTAATCATTACCGTAAGCAGCCATTCAAATTCCAAAAGTAACGTTATTAGAATGAGTTTATTTATTTTTATATATATTGTATTTGTAACCCAAACAAATTATTAAAACACCCAATTTTAATACATCTAGTTCAATCCAAATAAATTAAGTGCTAAATTCAAAAACACCATTGAAGATGGGAGTGGAGTAAGAGAGAGGGGTGGCGAGCGAATGTCAATTGGGAAAAAAATTTCATGGTCATTCTGTTTTCACTTTTATTTGTATTTGGCTTTATAATTTTTTATCTTTTATTTTGTTTTATGTCCATTGTCTCTCTAAGAGCATCTCCAATGTAAAATTGGCTTGCATACCAATAATTGTTGACATGACAACAATGTCAAGACACTTACTTCTTATATGGCATAAAAATAGACTTGATAAACAATCAACTCAAAATTTGGTCTCCAATGTTTCCGTCTAAAACACAATTTTTTTAATGACGTATCCATATTTTTTTTTCTTGTTTTTATTTTTATTTTTTATTTTTACCAAAAATATATGAAAAATTAATATCAATTTTAAATGTTTGATGAGTCAACCTAAAAAATAGCTATGCAATAGACCGTTTGAAAGTGGACGGTCATGTTGACAATGTCTAATATTTTTTTTTTCCACGTCAGCTTGAGGTTGAACATGCACGGCTGTACTGAAGACACAATTATTAATATAATGTTTATTTATCCTACGTGACATCTTTTTTTTTCACAAACCATGCTTGCATTGGAGATGCTCTAATGAGTATAAATTAAAGAAATAACTATATTTTTGTGACTGGAATCCTCTAACACAGCAGATTTACCTTTTCTTTTTTACTTTAGTTTGATTGTTGGAACAAAAATAGTGTTAATTAACAATCAATCTTTTCAAAAAAAAAAAAAAAAAAAAATTAACAATCAATGGGGTGTAGATTAATTGCTGTAGAATATTATTTTGATTTATTTTTAATTGATTTAATTTGTCTTTATTGATATTATTAAAATATGAGTATGTAAATCATATTTTTGAATGGCAATTCAACGATGCAAAATTGAGTTTTGATTTAGTAGATGCTTAAAATGAAAAAAAAAAGGAGGGAAAATTTAAAATAATACATAACTTACCCACAATTCTTGAACTGCAATCTACATATAATTCTATTAAAATTAAAATAATTGTTGTCACACGAAACAAAAATGTTACTGTCCATGAGAGTCGGTAACCACCTTAAGCACATCACTCTTTGAATCTCAATAACCGACTTGGCTGGTGTGCAACTTGTTGGGTTGGTGTGTTTTCGTCAGATTTTTACAGGTTTTTTTTTTTTTTTTTTTTTTTTTTTTTTTTTTTAATCTTTATGTGTGAGTTGATTGTTGCCTATTTAATTGTTAATTTTGGTTCTTTACAAGATTTTTATAGGTGGGATTCAATTCTTTGGATTAGAGATGGATTTCAAGAAGCCAAGCTTGCAAAAACTGGGTTTGAATTCTTTTAAAAAAAAATGGTGAAGATTTGGCTTGTTGCTTTCCTGTTGTTGCCTTTGTTGGGTTTTTAATTAGAAAATTGAAAGTTGGTGGGGAAGATGATGATCAAGAGTGTGTGGTGGGGACTTGGGAAGAGAGAGTGGGTGGCGGACTGGTGGAGAAGATGGTATGGGTGAGGTGGAAAACGAAGAGAATGGGAGTTGAAGGCAAGAAGATTGTGAAAAAATATATAAATTATAATCATAGTTTTTTTAATGTAAAGAAATTAAATAAAAATCGTGTGTAACCATACACAATTTTCTGACACAATAATCCTATGAACAAATCCTAATAGTTTATAAATAAAGTTCAAATAGAATCCTAAAAGTCTAGTACATATAATCATAATCTTATATCTATATCTATATAATATAGTAAAATAGAATCCAAAAGCAACACATGTCATCATGTGAGAGATTTAAAATTAAATTCTATATATTCATTTCTATATTTGCTATTCATTTCTTTTAATAATAATAATATTATTAGAAATTATTAAATAGGTACAATAATAATATAATGAATCTAAGCTTTAACCATTCTTTTCCTATTATTATTTTTCGAACGGATTTCCTATTATTATTATTATTATCTATTGGAACTTTAACCATTAATCTATATAATACATGATAAATCTATTATATAAAAGTTGACCCTCACAGCGCCATGTGTCACCGTGAGAGAGTTTCGATATTAAATTATATATTTACATTTAATTCAAAATCTTTAATTATAAATTTATATGAAAGACAAATTACTTATAAAGTTATAAATGAATTTGGTTTTAATTAAATCACCGTCGGTTATAATTCTTAGGTATTCAAAGTCATTATGATTTTTTTTTTTTTTTAAAAAAAACTTATTATTCTTTGTAGGATATGAAAAGTTAAAACCTTTTAAATTATTTTATTACATTTATTTTTCGAAGCCAAGAGCCAAGTGAGATTTAATAAATTCATGTAGTTACAAGGTATATGACACTCATTTGACAATATACACAAATAGAGTTAGGAATATTTATGACACATAAGGTTCATCAATACTATCCCACAATAAAACCCAACTTTAAATGAAAAAAAAAAAAAAAAAAAAAATTAACAGCCTCATATGCCTGTATAAATACTTATGTAATTCATTTTCCTAAAACGTATCAAGCAATATCAATCCAAGATTAAAGAAGCAAAAATGGATATGTCCCAAGTTCATGTGCTTAGATTGGGGTGATTTAAATATACATATGAAAGTAGAGCTGACCATGGTTTGGTTAAACCGTCGGTTTTGTCCGCGGTTTAACCGGAACCGGATTGGCCAAACCGAAACCGAATTGGCCAAACTGGAACCGGAAACGGAAACCGGAATCAAAACCGTTGGTTTGGAAACCGGTGGTTCCGGTTTCGGTTCCGGTTTCGTTTTGGGATTCCTCCAAACCGTCCGAAACCAGCGGTTTAACCGCCCAAAACCGGCGGTTTAAACCGCTGGTTTATAAAAAATAAAAAAAAAATATAAAAAAAATCAACCAATCAGAAGTTGCCACATGTCACTTTTTTTTTTTTTTTTGAAAAACGCCTAAAACCGAAACCGTACCCAAACTGTCGGTTTTGAAACCGGAACCGCCAAACCAGCCGTTTGAAACCGGTTTTTCCGGTTTCGGTTTTAGGTGGCCTAAAAACCGAAACCGGGCCTAAAAACCGAAACCGCCGGTTTGGAACCGAAACTGGAACCAAATCGAACCGGTGCCACCTCTATATGAAAGAATAATTTCGGCTTCTATTCATAGATTTATATATATATATATAGTCACTGATATATATATATATATATATGCATATATATATTTTCAAATTTTGAAGAAAAGACGACCAACCATCTTAGTGGGTGAATCCAATATTAATTTTGGTGAAGATGATAAGGTATAAGAAATGTGTACTTTGCATATTCCAAGAAACAACGGTGGATTATATGATCAAAGCCGGTTCATCCAAGGTGACTTATATACTTTGTTCAGTTTCATTTGTTTGTTTGTTTTTTTTTTTTTTTTTTCTAAATAATTTAATTAGTTGTTGAGAAGATTGTTTGGAAAAAAAAAATCATTTTTATTTTCATGACATGTGAAATTGGGTTGCTTTGTTTTTATAATTTATTTCGATAAAAAATTAGGTACTTAGGTTCTGTCAAGGTGGGTGATTTGCCACAAGATTTTGCAAAGTTGAAGGCTCTCTCGAAAATGTTTAAGGAGGATGAGATTAGTGCTATCTTGAGAGAATCTTATAAAGATATGAATGACTTCAAGTCGAGGAATAATATGTAATTGCTTATTTGTTTATTTTCTTATTTGTGTTTATTGGTTTATATTGCCAAAAAATTAAACATTGAATATGTTTAGCGGATGGAAACGTTATAGGTTTACTTAAGGTTTTTTATTTTCTATCTTTTGAACATTAATTTTTGAAACATATTCTTGATTTTTTTTTTTTTAATCTATTTTGGTTGATTGAGTTATATATTTTTAATTACAACTTCGTGCCTTTGTAAATGATGAAATTCAAAAATTATTTAGTGGCACATTGTGTATGGATAGGCCTTTCAAATTTTATATGGGCAGTAATACATGGCATATATGATATATATATATATATTTTTGCAGGTTGGTTATGGTTATGAACTTATGATGAATGGAAGTGGATAAGCAATTTTTGGGGTTTGTTAATTGGCAAGCATTCTTAAATGTACAGGGCAATGAAAAGGTGAAATTGGGTGGTTCAAAGAGTTCTTCTTCATTTCTAAAGGCAACTACAACCACTACTCTCTATGCTATTAATGAATCTGAGAGGGCTGGCTTTCTTATGTTGCCTACAACAACAGCTACATGGCTGAATATCCAAATAATCCATATGGTGGTCTTGAGTTGGTCAAGATTATAAAAGTAAAAACAAAAACCTGCAACGACCCACTAAAAAGTGTAAGAAGTAAAATGTCATGCCATTTTAATTAAATTTTTGATATGTTTTCGACTTTTCGGGTTGATTTTGCAGGTTTGAAGTTTTCTGGAAATTGAAGAAGACGGTTGAAGATTAGAAGATAGAAAGGATAGAGAGAAAGATATAGATTAGATAGAATTTGAGAGAGAGATCGAGAGAATTGTTAGAGAGATAATAGAATTTAGATAAGGAAATGTTTGTTGTAATATTTGATATCCAAATGATTATTATTTTTATTATATATAATATATCATATCTCCATAAATTCGTATCAATAATTTTTTTTAAAATATTGTTAATTATTTAACTATATATTATATAATATTATTTTATTTTATTTTTGGTTCCTTAAGCAAATCTATTAATTATCTCATTAGTTATGGAAATTACTCTTCATTATATTTATTATCACATTAATTATATGATTGGCTCTTGATTTTTCTATACTATTAATTATTTTATCTTATTTTTGAGCATTAACACACCACGTGTCGGTATGAGAAGGCTTGACCATTAATTAGTTTTTTAAAAATAAATATATCCAATCTTTCAGTTTTATATTCTTCAACTCTTCATATTTTTTTTTTTCAATTAACGGTTGATTTTATGGATTTAATGATAATTATTACTATTATTAGATCATATATTTTTCCTTTAATGCTTGATGAATAATATATTATTATAGAGTTTCAACATACCACATGAGAAGGCTTGACATGACCATTGATTAATTTTATGTTGGAGATATCAAATAAATAAATCTAGAGAAATGCCCCATGATTGTTTTTTATTACCAATGCATCTAATATCTTAGAATAAGAAGTTAAATCATTAAATTATTATTGCGTTACATTTTATAATTTCCACACATTGTGTGGGATGCAATCCAGTAATAATATAATAATAAACTTTTTTTTTTTTTTTTTACTTTTAATGTGGTTGCGACACGTGACAATTATAAATGTTATTATTTTTTATAATTTTTCTACTAATAATATAATAATAGTGTAAGTGCCTCACTTTTTAATTGGCTAATTTCGGTGACAAAATCACAATGGGGTTTAATCCTGTAAGGGTAGTTTAGAATTGAAGAAATTCTACTCAAATGTTTAAGGACCTCATTGTGGATTTCAAGAGCTTCATGGAAGGTAGCTACTTGATCTTGACTTCTTTATTTGAAGAGATTTAGGTTGCACACACTCACTTCAAATGGTTGCATATGTATGCTTTGCTTTTGTGTGTATTTTTTTCACATGTCATATTTCACTTGCACATTGTACACAAAGGTCGCCATTTGTGTAGGTCGCCATTTGTTGGGTCGCCATGGCGACAGAATGATTTTTTACTTGAAAAAGCATCAGGTGTGAGGTCGCCATGAGACAAATGGCGACATAGAAGGTTTTTTTGTGTGTTACATCAGAGGTCGCCATTTGCAAATGGCGACCGCAAACAGCGACCTGGAAGAAAATTTGAGGTCGCCATTTGCAAATGGCGACCGCAAACAGCGACCTAGAAGAACAGCGACCTAGAAGAAAAGCTGAGGTCGCCACGTGGTCGCCATTTGACAAATGGCGACCTCAAATGGCGACCTCTGATGTTTGTCCATAAAACGACATCATTTTGATTGCATCTTTTTATATATGTTGCCTTGTCTTCTAAAACACTTTAAGAGCAAAAATTACATCTTTTTGAGAGCTTCTAGGTTGCTTCTAAGCTAAGGTATCAAGAACACTCTTTTTTCACTCCAAACATCAAAACTCATCATTCTTGTATGCGTCATTCATCATCTAGCATGTTCTAGTTTGATTCTCATAGGGTTTTCATATTTGCTTACATGACTTGTAGTTAGAACATCTTTGCATCACTTCACATGTTTTTTTTTCTTCAAGATTGCTCTTTTATGACTTGAATTAGTTTTAAGATTGTGTTATTGTGTTTTGTGAGTTGTATTGTGGTAGATATTGCATATAGGACTTTGTTTATCTATTTTGTTATGTTATATGCATGCCACTTAGTAAAATGATATCTAGGAATGTCTAACATGTTCATCCTTACCTAGATAAGCTAAAATGTCTAACCTTGCATTTTGAGCATCTTGAATATTGCACATATTCACACTAGATTGTTTTATCTCTTCAATTAGAGTCAAGTCTTGTATTTACCTTTTGGTAGTTTGCAAGCATGAACTAGATTCACTTCTAAAGGCTCGTGGGTAGCAAAGACGGATTAGTAATCTTAGGTGTGATGCGGTCAACCTAGATTGTAATCGTATTTGCAAGTAGTGGATTGAGGTTCTAGTGTGGCGCACAAAACAGCCCGTGGTTTTTTCCCCGTGTGGGTTTCCACGTAAAAATCATATGTTATTTACTTTCCGCATTCTCTACACTTGATTTTATTTGTTGACTAGTTAGGGTTGTGTTTGTAATCTTGATTAATCTCGAAAATTGGTAAAAAGGGATTAAAATCTATTCACCTCCCTCTAGATTATATTAGGACTCGTTAATATTTATTTTCAAATAGTTTTTTTTTTCCTACTTTTAATGTGGTTGCAACACGTAGCAATCATAAATGTTATTAAATTTTTTTTTATATATTTAATTTTCTACTTCTAAATGCATTTATTGCTCTATTCACATTTAAATTTATTTAGAATATTAATAATTATTTTAAATTCTTTTTGTATTCTTTCACAAAATTATCATAATAAGTACCCATATAATTCTTTTTTTTAAAAAAAAAAAATAGTACCCATATAATTTAAAGATCACAAATTAATCTTACAATTGTATATCAATGAAATTAATAAATCCTTAAATAATACAGGAAAAAAAACAAACATGATGCCAATTCGACATCAATTAATAAAAAAAAAATAATTCAATTTGATCTATCGAAAGACTACAAGTCACAAGACTCATCAACTTACCCATCTATAACAGGCCCTGAAGATTGTGGACATGATAAAGAACTTCAACAGAAGAATAAGTGAATACGCATACAAGAGTAAGTTATTTGTCAAACAATACCGCACATTTAATTAAAATTTAAATTCATTATAACGCATAAACAACACAAATTAATATCATTTAAGTGCTTTTTTTACATGACAACTATCAAGAAAGAAAACAAGTGAAATGCTTGAGAGGCGGTAATCCATATATACAGCAAAGTTACTCAACCTCCACATTATTCACATTCCAATTTATTTACAAAATATCAAACTCCTCAAACTAAAATGGTTTTACGAATTTCTTTTTTCTTCCCTTTGTTATTTAATTAAACTTGGCTCATTTTATTCCGATTGTATGCTTTATATTATATAGAGGTGAATATACTCTCAAAAATTTACAAACGGTTGGAGTATAAGCATTCCTACCACCTAAGTTGACATGACTTAGGTAACTAAAGATAAAACTATATGTTCATTATGTTTAAATACGTTTGAATCAAAAATTTCGGTATAAACAATACAATTTTTTGCAAACAGTTTTTAATACAAAGCATATGCAATGCTCGGGTTGGAAAACTAGTTGTGTTTAAAATCATACAAATCCATAAAATCCTAACACTCAAAAATTGTCTATTAAAATCCTAATCCAATACCGCCCACCCCACCCCAATTAAGTTTGTGTATGCCTCAGGGGTGTAGCTCAACCGGTAGATGGACGAGCCTAGGGCTTGGAAAAATGACTCCCAAGTCAGCGGCTTGAATCCTACCAACGGTAAAAAGCTTCAAAAAAATACCCGGTCTAGATAGGTAAATAAATAGATACGGTAAAATAAAATAAAATTAAGTTTGTGTATCTAGCTATTACTTTATAAAAGAAACCAATTATTATAATAAAGTTATTTGTTATTAGATAAAATCAATTTCCAAATGATATATATCTTATATAATTGAGTCCAACACAACATTGCTTCTAAGTAAACATGCATGATATTGACAAAAATTATATAAATGTACTGATGTGCATTCATGTATATAAAGGTCGGTATATATGCATTTCAAAGATAATACATTTAACTAAAAGCTAACCCTCTAATCAAGGTAGTCTATGGTTAGGTTGCTTTCTTTATTCCTATGGCCACTATGGTTTCTAATGAGCAACATAAGAGCATTACAAGAGTGGCTTGTGAAAAAAAAATACCATATAGAATAAATAGACATTATATTAAAAATGTATCTTCAGTGCATATTCATATTCAACCTCACATTGATGTGGCAAAAATATATATTAAATATTGTCAACATGACCGTTTACTTTCAGGTGGTCTGCTGTACAACTATTTTTTCGGTTGACTTAGCAAGTATTTAAAATTGATATTAATTTTTCATCTATTTTTGGTAAGGAAATAAAAAAAAATAAAAAAAATAAAAAAATTAGACTAAATTTTGAATTGATTGTCTATTAAGTCTATCTTTATACCACATAGGAAGCAAGTCTTTTGATATTGTTGTCATGTCAATAATTTTTGGTATGTAAACCGCTTTTACATAAGAGATACTCTAAAATAAATGTTAGAGTTAATAGAATGACCTAAATGTCTATAATCGGGAGGTATCTACTCCCACTACAGAGGAGATTTTCTCATTCTTGCGTTTTTATGAGTAAAGGTGGAATGATATACACAATGTCAAGGTTTAAACCCTAGTAGTGATTGAGCTCTATTCTAAAAACTCCAACCAATCACCCAGTCAAAGGACGATTAATTTGATCAATTAGAATTAATCATATATAATTAATAAATTAAATCCACAGTACACTATATTATTAAACATAAAGTTCATTAAATTAATAACCCATGCAAAAGATATCAATATTTTAATCTAATTTTTTATGTTTAAATTTGCACTAATAAGACCACTCCATTAAGATTAAAAATAAAAAAAAAGATACCACTACCTCAATTCATTGATGGGATCCTAAAAATCCAGAGAAAATAATAAATAGAATTGAGAAAAAAGTTACTGTATGTGCACAAATGACAAAACCGATATAATAAAATTGAGATATACATAATAAAAGCAGTCAAAAGCATTGAAAATAAAGCAGTCTTTTTAAAGAGAGTGATTGAAGATGAGAGATATATATCGTAAGTGTTAACTGTGTTCTTACGAAAGAGAGCTGCTTTTATTTTAATTTCCCTTTGTAGTGGAAATAATAGCACACACACAAACATACAATAAGTTGTGCATGGCACGTCACAAACTTGTATGATTGATGTTATATATTATTAGGTCACAAACTTGATTGGTCATATAGTTAGGCTTTAATTTACAAAAGAGTTGCCTAACTTATTGCCACCGACAGCTGCTAACAGTAAATATATCACCTAGACACCTAATGCCAATTTTGTGGAAAATCTTTTTTTATTTTTTTTATAATAGAAATATTACAATAAATTAGGGCTTCTGACTCGAATCCACAACCTCATAGTATAGGTGTGAAGGGCAAAACCCTAGATCAACCTCATCTTATCTTATGGAAAATCTTTAAGGCACGCAAATGGGATGCCTTTTGCTTTATTCTAATTGAAATCTTATTACTCAACATATTGTGTAAATAATAGATTGACCTATACAATCCAAAAAAATTAGTGTAATAATGAGGTGAGTGATTTTTTTTATTATTTGTTCTTTTTTATTTTTATTGAATTAATCATAGCAGGATGAGTAATTATATGGTAAAAACAAATCACTGTATTCTCTGTAATCAGGCTCAGCCATAGGGGAGCCCAGTGAGGCAACCGCCTAGGACCCCCGATTGTAAAGGGCCCCCAAATTGTAGTTAAAAACAACTGATTTTAAAATATAGTTCATATAAGATTTTAAATCAAAGAAGCTCGTAAATGACTTTGAAAATGACCCACCATACACATATAATTTTTTTTAAAAAGGCCCACCAATGGAAACCTAACCTATAAATGACTTTAAAAATGACCCATCATAAACATATGAAAACACATTTATCATTCTTACAACAACATTGGATCAAGGGTGGCAATAGGTTGAATCCTAGCAACACTAGTGTTTGTCACAAATAATTCTCGGGTATGGATATTGATACCCATAAAACTTATTAGTACACCTATTTTTATAAGTACACTCATGTCTAAAATTTTAAAAAATAAATATTACTATAAGCACCCATCCTAATGCCAATAGTACCCTTATTGAAATAAATATATTCGTTTTAATATATATTATTTATAAACACTCTTAAATTATTATCACACCAATTTATAAAAAAAATAAAATAAATAAAAATAAAATAAAAATAAAATTCATTATTTTTGAAATCAAATCCTTTTTTAATGATGGTCCAATTTACTTTTGGAAATATCTTGAATATAGGAGCCTTATAAAAGGGAATTTGTGGAACCATATATGGGGTCAAGAGATTTTCAATATGGAATTCTCTTATTTATATAGCTATCTTAAAAAATAATTCTTATTGATATTTACGGCTATCTTTAAAAAAAAAAAAAATTTTTATATCTACAGCTATCATTAAAAAAAATATTTCGTTTATCGATAGAGTTTATAACTATATATAAAAGAAAGACAAAAACAATATGATAATCATGTAATGATGAGAAAATTTGATATTTGAAATAAAATTAGAGTTTAATTAGGGTTTATTAAATTTTTTTTTTTTTTTTTTTTTTGAAAGGTAAGTTTTTTTAATAAAGAAATATAGTTGAAGATATAGGTGTAATTAATGAGTGTATATAGTATTTGGTTTATTTTTAATTAAAGTAACTTGTCCTTATTGGTAAATTTCTATTAGGATATTTTTGTAATTAATTTTTTTAATAAAATATAGGTGTATTAATAAGTTTTATGGGTGTTAATATCGACTCCCATAATTCTCTTTTATATCACCCCCCCCCCCCCCCCCCCCCCCCCCCCTTTTTTTTATTTTTTATGTAAGCTTAATCAGTACTTTTGTTGTTAAAATTGTGAGACGAATAAGGTTTAAATAATATATCCTTTACTGCAATTATAAAAACTTTATTTTGATAACTTTTTATTTACTATTTTGTTGTGTTATAGTGTTGAATTTGAGTTATTATATTGATTTTTACAAGTATTTACTAGAGAAAAAAATAATAATAGTCAAGTAAACATACATAGAATATCAAGGGCTTCATATTCTATAGTTCACCTCATGCCCCGAAAATACAAGGGTCGGCCCTATCTGTAACTAATCTGATACGTGATGATCTTTGTTTCAAATGAAAGATAGGTCTTGTTGTCGCTAAAGGCAACTGTTATCATGTTCGTGATTGAGTCCACTACAACTCTATCTCTAAGTCCAAGAGTGATAATCCAGGTGATCAAGTTTCCCGCTATAAAGAAATTGATGTTTCTGTGTGGACTGCGGAGAAATAAACATATCAGCTGTGACACAACCTCCAAAAGTCTCGGATGCAAATTAAATTGCATATACAACGTACACTCAATTTGTTTATACAATTACATATATTTCGTTTTCAGAAAAGAAAAAAAAAAAAAAGAAAAAAAAAAGAGCCAGTTATGTTCCAATCAATTATAATTTAATAAAGATAAGATATAATGGTTTTTAAAAAGCAATTTATTAGATTGATTATAATCCAAATCACATAATGTAACGGAAACAGTAGCAAAATTTATAAAATATGAGATGAGTTGAATTAGTGGTATGTTATTCGCACCTATACCATAAGGTTGTAAATTTGAGTAGTGACATCACTAATTTCTCACTCTTTGCCACTAGATCCTTGCAAAATACAAACATCAACTTAATTTACGCACAAAAAATTATTTGAAATCAAGTTGTTAGTGTTGCATTGCTCAAATTGTTGGAACTTAACATTTTGAGGAAAAAAAAAATCGTCAAAACTCGTTTTCTTTATTCTAGGAAAGTAAAATTCTTCTTGAAAATCGTTCACCGTCTTTGTAACATCATAACATCATATATTTCATGGGTTTTAATTGTATGTTACCATACTTTAAGATTTAAGCAAAAAAAAAAAAAAAAAAAAAAAGATAATTTCGAAATTTTATATGCATAGATTTTTCTTTACTTAATATGTAATCGTTTTTTTTTTTTTTTTTTCAATTGCTGTTGATATTAATTTTGGTTGATTATAAATTTCACTTTTATAAAGAAGGAATTCCAAAAATAGTAGTAGGCTAGTAGCTACATATTTCCAAAAAGAGAAAACAAATTCCCAAAATCCTAGCAAAGTCCCGGGTCCCTTGTTCGCCATATATTTCAACTAAAAAAAAAAACAGAGTAAAAGGTGGTATGAATTTCTTTGATTAAAAACAATTACATAAGTGAACATTTTGTGAAATTTCTTTTAAGTTAGCGGTTTAAATCCTATCAATGGCAAAAACTTTAATAAAATATCTTATCTAGATAGGTGGATAGATAGATACTATCAAAACATATTTACTGTGAGCATCACCGTTGAATGTGATTAGACGGTAAGAGCATTCATTCAGTCTAACAATATTTCAAATTCAAGTCACTTACACCACATATGATATTTCAAAAAATCACTAAAATATTAAACAATGCAAAAGTTACTTTTTTTAATTATTAAAATCGACCACATTTGAATGATATAACTTGATAAAGCATCCAATTAAAGGACAACTCTTGATATGTAAAACCCTAACATGCAAAATCCACTCACATAAACGACACTGCAAAATGGGTAGAGGCGGAAAACAGTCAAAAGTTGGGAGTAGCTTTGGGTGATGTCAACACTTTTCAAAAATTGAATGAGAGACCATGAAAGGATTCTCGCAATACACAACTTCTTGCAACTGGATAGCTTTGCAGATTCAGTGGCTGATTGGTGTTACCATTTTGAAATGACAACACACAACCGCCTGTGAGTGTGAAACTAATTAACTAGTCAGAATGTATTCCACTACTAATTTCAAATAATCTTTTTCATCACAAATCACAATTCACAAGTCACAATCCAGAAAGAAAAGAAAAAGATTGGAAAGAAAGGAATGATGATTTTAATGCTAATCAAAATGGAACGGTTGCTAAATAAAGCATTACTTTTGCTTGAAAGAGATATAGTCAAACATGGTACAACATGGCAATGTAATTAAACGATTTGAAATATCTAATACCTAGAATAGTCCCGTTGCTCAATCACTTAAGAGTTGAAATAGAATACAGCGTATGCCAACACCAGAGGTACAGTCTTGAATTTTAATTGCAGTGAAGCCAGTCTCATTCTCTCAATGCGGATGATATCTTCTTTTGGATTAGCTCCACTCCAAGCCGCGGAGATAATCTAGGTAAGATTTCCTGAAAGAGAGATTTAGTTTAGTCATTGGTGTGAGACATCATCCCCGAGATTAACCTAACAAATGCATATTCAATACTCAACTTGTATTTCCAGTCTCACACTCAACAAAGCTATTGGCATCAGCAGTCAATACATTGATGGATATCCTAATCAATTATTGGATGTAGCTTGTGCTTGATGATAGGCTTCAATCAAGCACAATGAGTCGTGAGGCAAGGAATGCACGTCATAAAAAAAAGGTTACATAAAGCATTACTTTTTAAAAAGAACTTCAAATTCTAAAGGGAAATACTACATTTTTTTATCTTTATACCCAAAAATCCTCCATCCTTAAATTATTCACAATCACCACCCTCTAAACTAGGGAGTATTGCTGGACCTTACAACCTTGGTAGTCAAGAAAATAATGAAACATAATTATCCTAACTAAAAATCCTTAAGGGTAATTAAACCTGAGACCTCTTATTGCTTGGAACCATAAGTAAGAATAACAAGATTATCAAAAGCTCTTAATTTGGACTCGGGAACAATGCTGAGACAGGATTGTTGTTACCCATTACTGACTATATTAGCTCAG
The DNA here is from genome assembly GCA_954870605.1 of Acer campestre. Lineage (NCBI taxonomy): Eukaryota > Viridiplantae > Streptophyta > Magnoliopsida > Sapindales > Sapindaceae > Acer > Acer campestre. The sequence goes on from OX940810.1 coordinate 20,582,428, forward strand.
TGACCACAGTTTTCAAAATACAGAAGATGCCTTATGTGACAATGGAATAGCGTCAACTGCCGTTTGACTCAACTGGGCCTAACAAAGCTTCAATTACAACTATATGGGCTTAGCTATTAACACCTGTATAACAATTTCTTTGGGAGGGTCATCAACTCTCATCTGACACGGTCACTTTGTAAAAATTACTGTACAATTATTCTTAAGACTGGCATCTATTAGCAATCAGCAAAACAGGCTTTTCAATTATTTGAGATTATCAAATGAAAGAGTCATTGATAATATTGATGCTCCAATCTGTACTTTTTTTTTTCATCTGTAACCTTCTACCACAATTATATAACCTCCAGAACTCACATTCAAATGGGATCATAATTTCAAGCAGGATCCATTTGATAGTCAAATAGGACCTAGTCCAGATCCACATATTCAGTCTTGTCCAAAACCATCAGTCCATTTGAAGTATTATAACCAACTTGGCAACTTATCAAAAACCATGACACCAATCATGAGTGAAGGAAGTTATATCACCAGTACATAATTAAGCACAGAACTACAAGTGCAGAACTGGAGTACAGGTAAGAGGCAAATTGCAATGTACAGCAGGTGAACTGCTCCAGTAACAACAACAAATCAACCGACTGCTGCTCTTTTTATTAACTTTACAGGAGACTCGACTGCTTTTAGCCCATTTTTTTCTTAAATTTAAGTAGTTCTTAAATTTAAGTAGGGCATATCCCTTTTCTGGTGAATATGGATGCTGAGTAGGAATATTCACTGCCCTTTCTTTCGTACACCGTAGCTTCCAGATGGAAATGTAGCAAGACTCTAATAGAGTAATAATGTTCAGCGCTTTATCATAATAAACTTTTCAAATGGTTTGATTAATAGAAGTTTTCTTATCAGTTATCATCATATCTCGGTTCAACTACCAATCAACCTCATGTCTAATTTAGTGAATTCTAAATTGCATAATCCAAGATAAGATTCTTATTTGTACTGCTACTGATCACAGTATGAAGAACATTCCAAGCTAAGATTCTTAAAGACACTGCTGTTAATTACAATATGAGTAAAAGTGTAAAACAAGCAGGCACATAAGAAAGAACTGTGGAATGAGACATTAAATTGTAGCAAAGTCTGATTTTTCAAAATATTATGAAGTTATTCACAAATACCAGAAATTGCTCCTCCACCAAAATTCATTTAATAAGGTCAAAAGTTCTTCAATCAAGAAATACAAATGAGAATCTGAAACAACTATGGAAAATGAGGGAGAGAGTAACAAAGATATGAGTAAAGGGAGAAGGAGATCAACCCCTTAATCTAGAGTAAGAGAGACACATACACCGATACACGCACAGACCAAAAAATTGATCATTAACTTGATTTTTATCGTATTATATTTGTTGATTTGAATGAGGATTGGAGAAAATCGAATGGTATGACAACAATTGGAGCTGTAAAGCTGGCTGTCCCCTACTTGTTTCCACATCTCCAAAGATGAAGGTGTCAAATGAAGTACACCCTCTTGTTAGCCCATAAACATTCCAAGCTTGTTAGTTTAAATTATAAGGCCCACATTTTAAGTCAACTTAAGCTATGTAAACGGATTTTCTCCTATGGATGGTGTATACCTAAAAAGTTCTGAGTTGTCAATACTGTAGCCATTTTGTTTATGCTTGCTTAGCCTTATGGAGGAAAGCTAATAATCTAATCTGCCTCCCTTAGCTGTACTTTTTTTTTCTTACCACTCCCACCAAAAGCTAATAACATTACAATAATTTAAGAGATTTGTAATATCACAGTTGTCGATCATCTTAACTCTTAAGTCGAATGGCATTGCCATAATGAGCTCCAATCTCAGAACAAAACTAATATCAACCCAAAGCTAGTATATGAACACGGGAATGCATCATTAAGAGGTGTCACAAACAGGCATTTTCCTCAGTTGCCCTTGAAAAGTAAATTCTAGAGCTTCATCAACATCACAACTCCTTCATATGTGTGGATTTCATTAATCATTATAGTGAGGGTCATCAAGTTTGGTAGGAGGAAAATGGGAAGGTGACTAATCCCTCTTTTCATTTCCTTGATGATAAAATGGAAGGAAAATTAAGCCATTACATGTTAATTTCACCATTATATTGGTATCCTCCCAAATCAATTAGATTTTTTGTTCTATTCCCTAATTCCCTTCCACCCATTAGTATAAATAATTAATTTTGAATGGTTCATAGTGGGAGGATACCACAGACAACTCTCAAAGTAAAGCATAAACTACGAACAATTAAAAATAACAACAACAAAAAAAGCACATGAGGAGAAAAGCTAACCTCAGTGCCATCAGAGAGGAGTCTTGCCAAGACGGGTATCTCATACTGGTATGCGTTTTCCCAGTCAGGATTGGTGGTGATATCCCTCACCTGTAAATCGACGTCGTGGAGAGAATCAGAGCCAGAGAGCAAGAAAGCAGCTTGGAGTTTTTCTTTGAGGCCATCACACAAACAGCAACCGGGTTTTGAATAGAGAACCAGCTTTCTTGCTTTTGATGGTGAATTTGAGGAAGATGAAAAAGCCAATGGACCCAAAACCCATCTGTGTCTTTGTGTTTGTTTGCCAAGCAACGCTATAGACGGAGGCCGTGCCACCATTGCGGCCATTGTTGTTGCAACACCCATTCTTTATCGGCGTTTCTTACATGTGTTGCTTATTTTGTTTTAATAAATTCACCGGGCTCCTAACATAACGATAGAATACCTTGATCTCGCCACGTCACGGCCTCGCCCACACAACACAACTATATATTACAATTTACATTTAGTGGGTGTATTGGATTGGATTCCATGAGATTTGAAAAGTCAATTAGATTAGGATCTGGGGTATTCGATCCAAATTTTGAAGGATTCCAATAAAATCTAGGTGTCCGAACAAAGAGTTCATTTTTGTTTGCCCCTTGAAAGGGGGTGGGCATTACCCCCATATTTATCCATTCGTTAATTATTAATTTATCTTTTGCCCTTATGATAGTTAATTTTATCAACTCTTAATAAATAAATGGACACATGTCAACATGTGGGAAGGGGGTAATGCTCACCCCCCAAAAATGAACTCCCAAACAAATTTGGATGTATTCAAAAGTTGATGGATTTTACGGATTTCGTTTAAGTGATGGAATTGGATGTATTTGAGAATAAAAAGTAAAAATAAAAAAGCTCTCCACAAATCTTGCCATACCCGGCTCTTGGTATCCCTTTTTATTCTATCATCAAATACAATTTCTTTCCACTGCAGTGTAATGACTCATACCTAAGGCACAACCAGTGAAAATGATAATTTTTACCACCAAAATACATTGGGCAAGTTGAATACCAAAGCATATTGATATTAGCTTCTTTTATTCTTAGGATACTAAAAGAGAGAGAGAGAAAGAGAGAGAGAGAAAAAAAAAATCCTCTAGTTTTTAATAGCCAAAAACTACCCTGTTTTTTTTTTAAAAAAAAATTATTAGTCAAAAACCACCCTACTATTAACATTTCTAACCAAAAATACAATTGTACCCCTATATTCAAACAATATTAAATAATATTAATTTAAATAAAACAATTATTTGATAAGGAACTAATATTAAATAAAAAAAATCAAATACTGTACATTATTTTATCCACGATATATTAATTAAAAAATAAAAAATAATTTCCTCTCTTTCTATAATCTCTCTCTCTCTCTCTCTCTCTCTCTTAATCCATGGATCCTTCGCTCTCTGTCTCTCTCAACACTGTTTTTCTCCAAATAAAGATTGATGATGGTTGGGTTTTTGTGGTGCTTGCCAAATTTGTCACTACCCAATCCAACGATGGTTGGGTTTTTGTGGTGTTTGCCAAATCTATCACTACCCAATCCAACGCTATCAACAACCACACCACATTCGTGAAACAGTGTTGAGGGAGACAGAAAGCAAGGGATCCATGGATTGAGAGAGAGAGAGAGAGAGAGAGAGAGAGAGAGAGAGAGAGAGAGAGAGAGAGGAAATTATTTTTTATTTTTTAATTAATATATTGTGGATAAAATAATATATTTGATTTTTTTTATTTAATATTAGTTTCTTATCAAATAATTGGTTTATTTAAATTAATATTATTTAATATTGTTTGAATATAGGGGTAAAATTGTATTTTTGGTTAGAAATGTTAATGGTAGGGTGGTTTTTGACTATTAAATTAAAAAATAAAAAATAAAAAAAATTGGGTGGTTTATGGCCATTAAAAACAATGAAACTAGAGGGTAGTTTTTGACCAAAAACCCAAACTAGAGGGAGGTTTTTGATAGTATCCCATTATTCTTTGGTTCAAGCTCACTCTTACATAGTTGGTGAGTTAATTTGACTACAATACCAATTTTCAGTCTGATGCAATATCAAACTTCAAACAAGTCATATTCCATTAGCATAACTCATTTTAAACACCAAAGACCACCCAAGTCCCACTTTCTTTTTCCTGAGCAAAGAACAAACATCTCTTTTAGCAACAACCTCTGTACTAGGCAGATGAAAACAAGTGCCATGCTGAGTGATTTTTCAGGGCATTGAACAAAAAATTGAAGCTCAAGATGACACAACTCGTTAAGTTTCTTATACATATTTGAAAAGGAAGCCCCACTTGTTGGTAATCATACAGCTCATTATTTTCCCGGTATTTTGATACTCTACTCTACTCTACTCTACTCTACTACCCAGTTCTAATAAGATAATTTAAATATATATGATACAGCACGAACTAATGGATTCTCCAGATTTTGGCAAGCTTTGTATCCCAAAAAAAAAAAATAATAAAAAAAATAAAAAAAATATTGAAAGTAAAATCTAAATAAGCTTCTTTTTCTGAAAGTACAGCGTCAAGTGCCAGAGCTGCAAAGCCGAAACCACGATACATATACCAATTGACATGATGCTGAACCATGCCACTCTAGAGTTGGTTAATTCACTCACTTCCCTCATATCTGCTTCCCTGTGTATCGACCAAGAGAAAAAGTCACATCCTATAAAATTATATTGTAACAGTACTACAGTTATAGCATCTGTAATATTTTCAACAAAAAGTACAACAATATTTTTACAGTAGACCCACTAAAAGTATCCTCCATCAATTATTAATCGATATATATTCTTAGTTATTCATATGACATATAAAAGATGAGAATGTAATCATGTGCAAAGTATACCATATTTTATATTAGTCAAACAGAGAGTTGTCATATTACAGGTTAATAGGTTGATAGCCACTTATGAGAAAACCAAAGTGCTTGCTGTTGAAAAATAAAATTATCGATTCTTGCCAAAAACTTGATAAACTTGTTCGAAACAAAATACAAAGTGAGTATTTTGTTAAGAATATGTCAAAACAACCATGCTCTCTTTAGTTTATTTTCTTCCATCATGAGACATTTTACAAGGAAAAGGGTGTTTCTAAGGATGGCCCTGTGAAGTGTGAATGCCCTGTTGAAGTCCTAGACCACCGATTTCAATAGGAGCAGAATTTCTCTGCAATAATTTTGGAACACAGCCATAAATTTATTCCCTTACCCTCGCTCAGGGTAGGGTAGGGCAGGTTCAGCCTACCCTATCTTAGGGTATACTAAAATATGTATGCTATGTCTTAAATGTCTTATTATATACTAATACACTACATAAGTAGACTTGAGATTTCGTTCTAAAACTTCTCTACTCTTTCTGCTCTGTGTTCAGGTCTCATTTCTCTTCTTTCTAAGTTGTGAAAAGATAAAGCATGTTTTTTTCAATTTTCTTTCTATGAATGAATCTATATTTTGTCCTTTAAGCATACAACTTCGTTTGCAAAAAAGTTCTCATCGTCATCATACTTCTTCAAATCTCCCTCCAAATTTGTACAAGTGTATTCATACGAATCATACCACAACAATAACTTTACTTTGTCGAGACTAGACTACCTTAGATGGAGTGGAGTTATGACAGGTCCTACACTTTAACATTTGTGGGAACCAGGAAGAACACTAACTCTATTGAGATCATTGCTACTAATGAGTAATGATAAATATGATAACTATAACTGTAAATCACCAACAACTAATTTAGGAGCCCAAATCAACATTCAGAACCATTCTTTTTAACTCTACTAACACTGTTATAAATTCTAGAGTTCCAAACAATCAAAGATTTATTTAACCTTATTTTTAACTAAAACATTCAGCTTTTTAAGAATAAAAGTGACTAGCATACAGTAATAAATAGTAGACTAGTCTGCTATTCATTCAGCCAGTAGAGTAATCAAAATCTGTTTTCCTTCACAAAACATGGGAGTTATTAATGTAAAATCCATATATAGAGATCAATATAGGAAGAAAAATAGACCTGCTCTTGAGGTAGACTAGATTGTCATGGATGGCTTGAACTACATATCCAAGTCTCTTCAGGTCAAATTCAACACCCTACATGGAGGCATGTGATTCATGCATAATTAGATAAAGGAGGAAAGTGGAAATATGCAAAAGCCTTATTACCATTTCTAGCCTCAGGAGAAACAAAGAAAGTAAGAATCTTGCCTCGATCTTTTCTTTCTTTGCAACTGATTCCCAGTCCTTGGCAGTAATTCCAATTCTCCAGTCAAGACTCAGAGTTGTGCCAGCAGTTAGCTGTTGGTTGGAATTCAGCCAGAAACATGCCATATAATTGCCAGCCTCGCTAGTTGTAAATGCAAACTGACCAACAGTAACATTTTCATTGTGGTGAAGATTGCTTCCATAGGGTGATGTCACCTTAATAAAGAGACATATATAAGTTACATAGGAACTCACATTGACCACACAATATGCATCATCTTTTATACTAATTACAAAAGCACAGCTGGTTCACCACATTGATGGAGGAAGTATTCATGTTCTTAGTAAACTAAACATTTAAAAAAATTAATAAAAAAAAAAAGATTCGATTTACCAAGTATTAAAACTCTGAAATATTTAATAATTATTTTGTGACCACTAGGTCTCAAATTTATCAAAATAGTTAAACACCCGATGCAGGTATCTCATTCAGCCAAGAAATAAGTCATAGGTTTACCAAGCATAAAGATAAAATAATTGTTCTCTTAATATTTGTGCCTATCCACCAGTTTTTGGCTTGTTACAATTATTCAGCAATTATCATTTTGAGTTTTCAACAAAACCGTCTTCTTTTTCTTTAAAAAATAGCACAAGATCAGGAAAGGAAAAGCTTTAAATTTCGTGCTTTGCTGAGCCATCTCAAGTGAACAATGTGAAGCATAGATTCAATTATGAGATTTGAATTACATAATCTACTATCCCATATGGAAAACATTTGTATTTCAAAACATAAGAAATCATAGAACTTGACGACCAAAAAGCCCAATTCATTAGTTACACAAATCAAAATGCTTTTCCAAAACTCATTATCAAGCCACATAAGCAGGCTCAAACATCATCAAAACCAATGGTTCTTCCTCCACCAAAGCAACAAACTATGAATCAAAGGCGTATGTGTCCCCTCTCTAATGTGATAAAAATACAAACTTTACGAAGTAAATATCCTGTAGTTCCAGAGGCATGCATTGAGAAAACTATTTTTAATACCAATATCATTTGCTTAAATCAGTTGCTAAAAGAAATATTTTATTGTTGATTCCATCAAACTCCTAAAAAGATTATTTTGAGGCATCTGCAATATTGGCAAATGCATTACTCATGAATAAATCAAACCAATTTTCCAAAGTTTGGAGTTAAGAATTGCTTTGCTCGAAAAGCCACTGAATTGCAAAGTTGTATCATGAAACCAGCAAAAAGAAAAAAGAAAAATGTCTTTCCTTACTGATAACAATTTCATATGAATTGTAACCAAAGTTAAACTAATGCTAAGATCTCTCATCAATTATAAGAGATAATAAAACGCTAATTAATCTTTGTAAAGAAAACAAATATCAAGAGTTGAGCTAGGATTTATGTATAACAGATATCAAAGCATAAAGCTCAATAATCGTCAATCGAAAATCGAAATCAACAAAACTGTGAATTAATAAGAAAATTCGACAATTCATCAGTTCATATGATAATAAGCTTAAAAATAGAAGAAGAGATACCCGAGCAGAGATAGCAGTCGGATGCTGAGGGTTGGCATCGTCGATCACGTGATAATCAGCTAAAACGACGACGTTGTTCTGTATCTCCTCCGAGACACACTTGGTTCCTGAACTCGGTATCGTTAACCAAATAGCTTCTGCAACTGGTACAAAATTGTTTTTACCGGTTAAGCATAGAAGCACCATTGTTGACAACACCGCCACTAATCGAGGGCGTGAAATCATATTCTCAGCCATTCTACGACACTTGAAATTCTCTTTCTCTCTTTTGGTTTTCGATTAGATTCTAGTTGTTTGTTAAGGACTAAGGAGAAAGAGAATGTGACTACGCGTTAATGTAGGCGCTTGAGACTGGCTTTTTTGGATTTGGGCTAGTGACGGGATTTGACGCAGGAGGTCTTGGGATTGTCCAATCATATTTGAGTTGGGTAGTCCAACTCGGACAAAAAAACCATTTAATGACAATTGGCTACTGCATTTCCCACGCGCCTCGCGCCACTAATTTTTTGTACACTATTATATAAAAGGAAAATCGCATAAACAAACATGCGTTTAATCAATATTGCACTCCATTACAATTTTTACTAAAATTGTACATATTTCCCCTGTTTTTCATTGATTAAATGTTAATTGACAGTTTGATTAAGTAACTATAAAATTTAAAATATCTAAATTACCCATGAATTAATTATTTTAGTATAATAATTATTATTTTTATAATAAAATTAATTATCTAACAATTTTTTTGTTCTTGATCATTTAAAAAAAAAATAAAAATTAAAAGACTTGTACGTATTTCATTTCAATTTTCCATTAATTTGTTTCTACTAGTCTCTACAGTCATCCCATGGAAAAGATTCTTCTTTTTCTTAAAAAAAATGTTTTTTTTTTTAAATAAAAAAATTGTTTAATTAATTTTATTATAATAAAATCTCAAAAAATAATAATAATTATAATAAAATAATTAATTTAGGGGAAATTTAGACATTTTAAATTTTATGATTAATCAAATTGTCAATTAACACTTAGTCAACGAAAAGCAAGGGAAGAATGTGCAATTTTAGCAAAAGTTGTTAGTTAATTAATTTTATTATAATAAAATCTTAAAAAATAATTATAATTATAATAAAATAATTAATTTAGGGGTATTTATACATTTTAAATTTTATGATTAGTCAAATTGTCAATTAACACTTAGTCAACGAAAAGCAAGAGAAGTATGTGCAATTTAAATAAAAGTTGTAGTTATAATTGCAATATTGATTAAACTCATGGGATGTTTGTACAATTTTCCCTTATCTAAATTCAGGTATTTTTTAGAGGGTAGAACTTGAATGCGAAACCTCGTACTGCAGGTGTGAGGGGTTTACCACTAGACCATCCTTCATCTTGTCTGTACTCTGTACCACTTTCTAGTGTGCCATAATTTGAAAGAGAAAATAATAGAACTAACACATCATTTTGAACTAAAAATCTAAAATCACCACAAAGTTGAAATTCTCAAAGCAATTTGAATTCCATAAATATTGTTGCGCTCACTCCCTAAATTTTTTTGTTTTTTTTGTTTTTTGTTTTTGTTTTTGTTTTTGTTTTTGTTTTTTTTTTTTAAATGCCTTAATATTATTTGTAATAAGTTATATTTCATGAATTTTGATAATTTACAATATTTTGTGCTTATTATCATGAATTTTGCAATTTTAGGGTTTTTTTTTATTTTTATTTTATTTTATTTTATTTTTTTTTTTAACTATGATCGCATAATATGCTTCCCAATGTTAACAAAATAATAGGAATGTCATAGTAAATGGAGTGAATTTTGGACATTTGGGCAACGTGATTGCAAAACATGACATGTCTAGACTCTAGAGTAATTGATGGAATTCACTATATTTCATGTTTAACTTGCAATCAAACTACGTGATAACCTACCATTGAATGATATCAAAACCAACAGACTTGTTTGAATCACATACTATATTTATATTTTACATATAAACTTACATAAACATCCATATCCATATACAAAAGGGTAATATGTCCACAAAGGGGCGGATAAAAAAAAAAGGTTAAAAATATTTTGAAAAAACCATATATTTAATAGAGCTAATTACACCAGACTCCCATGAGGTTTACTATTTTACACGTAAAAATAACTTTATCGATAATTGACACTCGCCTTCCTTGTTGTTAGTCAAAGTTGGTCAAATTTAATTGTTTTTTGGTCAAACTTAATTGTTGAAATATTTTGACCGTCAAAACTAAGGGTATTTTAGTACTTTTAAGCATTTTAAAAAAAAAATTAAAAAAATTGAATAAAATTTTAAAATGGAGATTAAAAAAAATAGAAAGATTCAAATAAAAATAAAAAATTGTTGGACATCTATTTAAAAAGAAAAAAGAAAACTACAAAAAGAAAAAAAAAAAAAAATCAATGCCTAACACTGTAACACAAAATTCACAATTCAACTATGGCTAGTTGTTTCCAGTTGTGATGGCAACAAAACGCCAAGCCCAGATGGCTTTAATCTCAACTTTATTAAAACTAATGGGATGTGATTCAAGAAGACTTTATGAATTTTATCCAAGAATTCCACAAGGATGGTGCTATTGTGAGAGATCTGAACAAACTTTCATTGCTCTGATTCCTAAATGTGTCAAACCAGAATCAATGACAGACTTCAGGCCAATTAGTTTGGTGGGCTCGTTGTATAAGGTTTTGGCTAAAGTTCTGGTTAATAGGTTAAAGAAAGTCATGGACTCGGTTATTAGTGACCATCAAATGGCGTTTGTTAATCATAAACAGATCATTAATAGCTTCGTTATAGCTGAAAAAATTATTCAACAGTGGAACAATGATAAGGAGAGGGGCCTCCTTGTCAAGCTAGGTTTTGAAAAGGCGTATGGCAGTATGGACCATTCGTTCTTAGATTACATGATGGAAGGCATGGGTTTTAGTGAGAAATGGAAGATTTGTATGAGGAACTATTTTTCATCTCCAATGCTCTCGGTTCTGGTTAATGGGAGTCTCACTTCTCAGTTTGAAGTAAAGCGTGGGCTCCGACAAGGTGATCCCCTTATCCCCTTTCATTTTTAACATTGCTATTGAGGGTTTAAGTTTCCTTTTTAGGAAAGCTTATGACTTGGATTTATTGAGGGGTGTGAATTTTGGAGATGGCGAAGAGGTCCACATTTCGCATCTCCAATTTGCGGATGACACCATTTTTTTCATGAAACCCAAAAAGAGTATTTGGGAAGATTGGTGCTAATTAAAGTGGTCATTTTAAGCTTGCCAACTTACTTTATGTCAGTTTTTAGGATTCCAGTTGGGATTGCTCTTTCAATAGAAAAATCCCAAATGAGCTTTTTTTGGGGAGACGGTGGGGGAAAGAAAAAATTGCATGCGATCGATCGGGATACGATATGTAAAAACAAAAGATATGGTGGACTTGGGATTGGTAGGGTTAAGGATAAAAACAAAAGTTTGTTAGCTAAATGGATTTGGAGATTTGGTAAGGAAAGAGACTCTTTATGGAAAAAAGTTATTTGTGCCAAGTACGGATTGAATGTTAAAGATTTATGGTCGAACTGGCAACATCACTCTGCAGTGTCTTCCTTTGTTAAATCTGTGAGCAGTTTGCTTGAAGAATGATCCACTTCGACTAGAGTCATTCATGAATGCTTCAAAGTGGTGATAGGCAGAGGAGATCGAGTGCATTTTTGGGAGGACATTATAGAGGGGTATTTGGAATTGAATAAGGCATGTCCCATAATTTTTGCTTTAGCTTCTAATAAATCTAGCAAGGTGAAAGATTTCGACAGATGGAATGGTCCAAGGTGGGTGTGGGAGGTACACCTAAGAAGGTTGGTTTTCGATTGGGAAAAGGAGAATTGGAAGAGCTTTCTCACATTGTTTGATAGCATTCAAGTTAGGATCAACATAATGGATAATCTAGCTTGGATGTTTTGTCCAAATGGGAGCTTCTCAATCAGATCGTTTTGGAGAAGATTGGAAGAATTGGCGAATGAGCCTAGTTTTTCCACCACCTTTCTTTGGCATAACCTTTACCCCCCTAAAGTTGAGATCTTCGTGTGGCAACTACTGAGAGGGAGAACAATGGTTAAAGATGTTTTTCATCGTTTTGGTTTGTCATTAAACGTTAGTCTAGCATGCTCATTTTGTAACTCGGGTTTGGAAACAATTGACCACCTTTTTTCTTCGGTGTTCAAGATCTTAGATTATATGGTCATCATGTATGGGATGGTGGAATATCCAAAGTTGTACAAGTATGTTGTTGGTGGATTGGGCTAAAGCATGGGAGAGTCTCTATCCTGCAAAGAAAAGTGAGAGAGCTTGGTGAACTCTGTTTATGGCGGTGATGTGAATTATCTGAGAGGCTAGGAATCAAATCATATTTAATGACAAGGTTGTCTTCTTATCTCAGATTATAGACATTGTTACATTTAGGGTGATATGGTGGCTTAAACATCATGGTAAAGGCTCTTTAGATTCTCTAACCTCGATTATTTTGAATATAAAAGAGTGTTGTACTGATTTATCTCCCGTAAGAAGAGTAAAGAAATTGTTATGGATCCCCCCTCTCTTCGATATTCTGAAGTTCAATGTAGATGGTTCTTCTAGAGGATCTCCAGGGGATTCAGGTATTGATGGGGTGATGCACAACTCGAAAGGAAAAGTGTTGTGCATTTTTTTCCTTTTTTTTTTTTTTTTGTGTGTTTCCTTAAACTCCAAGATTGTTGAAATCCTAGCCATTCTAAAGGCCATCAACCTGTGTGCTTTGAACCCGAATACTTTAGGGAGAGAAATCATGTTAGCAAGTGATTCAAAGGAGGTGGTTTGGTGATTTTGGAAGTCTAGACAACCTAAATTTCATCTATGATATTCGAGACAAGTTGAATTCACTTTCAAAGGTTTCTGTGGTGTTCAACCCCAGAACTTCCAACACTATGGTAGATATGTTGGCTAAGAAGGCTTCAAACAGGGAGGGAGACATCATGGAATGGAGTATTTAAACTTAGTTGGTTTAGTTGCTTCGTGTTTTGTTTTGGTTGGCCCTGCTCTGTTTTCTTCTTAGTGGCTTTGTTTAGTCTTGGGCGTTGGTTGTTGCTGGGTGCTAAGCAGTGTCAGTTAGGCGGTGGTGGCTTTGTTTTTAGTGTGTGTTTGGTCATGTGCTTTCTTCTGTTTTGCTTCCCTTTGCTTCTTGTGCTGTCTTGTTTCCTGCTTTCCTTTTGTTTGCTTCCCTTTGCTACGTTTGGTGGTCTCTTTGCCTTTTAGCTCCGTTATGAATATATAGCTATTTCAAAACAAACAAAAAATTCACAATTCATATCACTGATCATACCCAACCAAAAAAAATTAAACAAAAAATCTCAAACCAACACAAAATATTCACATTAACAGTTCCACCAACACATAATCTCTTCTTTTATCCAATAAAAAAAAAAAAAAAAACACACACACACACACAATCTCTTCCTAATTTGTTCGAATTACTCCAAATTTCTTCTAAAATGGAGGAGATCTGCAATTTTCTTTATGGTCTATGGAGGAGACCCAACCAATCTCTTCTATATATTAGGAAATCAGAGCTCATAGCTCGCCATTGAGGGGTAAGAACTGTGGCGACACGTGGAATGAGCGGAGTGTAGAGAACAATGCCATCAACGGCGGAGGCGTGTGGAGGGAGGAGACTAAACCCTTTAAGTTTCAATCTGCTTCAATCATTGATGAATATAAAGAATCAAATATGGAGAATTAGCGAAGAAAAAACTTCAATTGCTAAAAATAAGAAACTTATGGGTTTTAGGGTTTTTTTTTAGTGTTTGGTTAATCTGACAAGAACCTGGATTACTAAAAGCAGTGTTTTGTTTGTTTTGTTTTTGCTATATTATGGTTAAATTATCATGCTAATTAAGTTGAGTTATGTAATGCTTTAATGGTTTGTTGGAGATTTGGTAAAGATTTGTTGATAAAAATATGGTGTTATTTGTGTTTTTTTTAGGAATTGCAATTATGGGTTTAAAACCTAAAGAAATAAGAATTCTAGAGATTAGAAGAGAAGAGAAGAATTGAATATGAGAATCAAGATTGAGATTGACAAAGAGAGAGAATAGAAATGGAAATTGTAAATTCAATTCATGATCTATAAAATTAGAATCAATTTGTTACATATATCTAACACTCACTAACAAACAAAATTAGGAAAAGACAAAATAGAGAAATAATTCCCTACCCCTAGATGCACACTAGCTATCATGGACTCTAGGCTCCAAAATGATACCGTTTAGGGAAAACCAAAAACCCTACGATATAGACTCTAAACGACCATGTTTTGAGTTTATGACACCACTATAAAAAGCTTCACTTTCAAAAAAAACCCAAATTATATAGCTTCACGAGTCTTTGCTGCTTCTCTTTAACTTCCATCAACGAATCCATACCAAAAACCACCATTTATTCACCAAAATCCTTCCAAAAAGCAACCATTGCACACCATTTTGCTTCAAACGATCCTTGTCCTCAAGGATCAAACTCAGAGAAGTTGCTAAAGATCACTAATGCATTTTCCCATGTCGAATTTTCAGGTAAGGCGTTGGACCACTAAATTAGGTACTATACTACCGCTTTATTGTTCCTTTAATCATTTTTCTAGCAAGAACTGCTACTGGAAAGGCCATCTAGCTCTGTTTTTGGCAGATTGAAGATGGGTGTCATGTTATCTCCCATCTTTCTCTTTAATTGGGACACATGGAAGACTAGATACACTTGGGAGTTGGTCGGAAGCTGAAAGCGGTAAGTTACTACTCATATTTTAGCTGTTATCTGATAGGGTCCAAAAAATTTAGGAGCTAGCTTCAGGTTCCTTCTAATTGCTACCATATATTGCCTGTAGGGTTGAAGACGTAGATAAACCCAATCCCTAACAGAAAACTCCCTCTCTTATCTCCGTTTATCTTCATAGGACTTGATACAGTTTTGAGCTTGAGTCAAAGCCTCTTTTAGAACCGATTACAACCTAGTCCAGTCTTTTAGAAACTCTTTGACTTCTAATTAGTTACTATTGTAGTTGGTAACCCACATAGCTTGTAAACTTGGTCAAAGAAAGTTTGAGCCACCTGTTGAGCTGTGTAGGGGTAGGCTAGAACCATAAAATAAGTGTACTTTGTTAGCCTATCGATGACCACTAGGATGGAGTTCTTACCTAGGGAAGGGGGTAGTCCCTCTATAAAGTCCATGGCTATGTTAGTCCCTGGTGTATTTGGTATTGGTAGTGGCTGTAATAAGCCAGGGGGTTTGTTGTGTTATTGTTGATGTGTGGGCCTCTTGTAACAGCTTTCACCTTAAATTCCCATGTTCCCCCACATAATTCCTTCCATTTCTTTTAAATAGCCCATCATTGAAGGTGGGTTCTTGGTTGGTAGACGGTTTGACCAAAAATTATGGTATCATAACCTCTACCAATGTGTTTTGTTGATAAGAGTCTTTTATTTCATGTACCTAAGCAGGCCTAGAAATTGTTAGGGCTGTTATAGAACCTTCCGCTTGCAGCATAGCCCTTGATAAGCAATCAACTACAATAGTCTCCCTTCCCTTCTTATAGGATATCTCATAATCGTATCCCAACAATTTGGACATCCATTTATGTTGTAGTAATGTTGTCGTCTTGTTATATATATTTTTTCTCTTCCTTTAAGCTTTTTATTCCAGATTCCAAGCTTATCTTTCTATTTTCAAGAATTTTTTGTTTTCAAAAAATAAGCTTTTTAGTTGAAAGCTTTTCACTTCTCAAAATAAAAAAATAAATAAAAAAAAAATCATTTTGAATTTGACATTTGAAAATGTTGAAAAGTTTTCAACTTTTAGGGGCTGTCCGGTACTGTTTTGTGAGTGTGTTTTTGTTTTTATTTTTCAAATCCAATTTCGAATACGCGTTCGTTATCGTTTTTCATTTTGTTTTCCAATTTATTTTCCAAAACAAAAACAAAAACAAAAACAACTACAGTGTTAAAAGTGAAAAATTTCCAAAACAACTATTTGATGTTTTTCGTTTTGTTTTTCGTTTTGTTTTTCACTTTAAATTAAAAAAATTAATTATTTTAATTTTTATTCCTCTTTTTCTTCTTCTTCTTCACTGGACCAGAACCTTCTTCTTTCTTCTTCGAAGTTCTTCTTCTTCTTCTCATTCAACCATTCTTCTTTCTTCTTCTTCATTCAAACGCAGATCGGCCCATCGATTTGCTCATCTTCTTCCTGCCGATCTGCTCTTCCTTTTCGCCGCCGATTGGCCCATCGATCTGCTCTCTTTACCGCCGTCGATCTACCCTCTTTGCCGCCGTCGATCAGCTCTTCTTCTTTGCCGATCTACTCTTCTTCTTTCTTTCATCGCCTTCTTCTTCTTCAGTTCTTCTTTCTTCGTCTTGGTCTTCTTCTTTCTTCCTTTCTTCTTCTTTCTTCTTCATGACAACGTTGATTTGCTTCCTTCATGACAGTAAAAATGTCTGATCTCCATTTTTTCATATAATTTTTTTTTTCTTTTTACCTTTTTAAAGATTTTAATTATTTTTCATTTAAATTTTTTTTTTTTTTTTTCAAAACAAAAAAGACAAATTTCCCAGATTACAAAGCTTAATTCCACTCTCTGTTTACTGTTTACACATAAATAATATACACAAAGCAAAAAAGGCAAAAGACTTTGGCAAAAATCTGATCATCAGGAAATGAAATGGTTCACATTCACATGAAAATGTCCATCATGTCAACCACCAAGTTCTCCATCATCAAAGCAGCAGCAACTTCTGCTGAGCATGGCCCGTAAAAGGATGGCGTTGTGTTCGTATGGTTGGAATTGGTCTTGGGGAGGTTGAAAAATTAATGACGTTTTTTTTATTTTTCATTTAAATTATATTTAAATAAAATTGTGAAAAAAAGATCATCATATTGGTTTTGCTGAGATCCTGTTATAAAATTGTGAAAAAAAGATCAAATTGTAATTCTGATTGTTGAATCTGACCCAAAAAAAAAAAAAAAAATTCAACTCATTTATTTTGCCCTATAAAATGATACCAGACAATAAAAATAAAAATAATAATAATAAATAAATAAATAATTCAAGTCATTAATTTTGGCCTGTAAAACGATACCAGACGCGTTTTTTCCGTTTTCATATTCAGAATCCAGCTTCCAGGATATGCTACCAGACGCGTATTTGGATTTCGAAACTGAAACCAAAAACACTGTTTTCATTTTCATTTTTATTTTCGAAAAACAAAAACAAAAACAGCCTTTGAAAAACGTTACAGGACGGGCCCTTAAATTCTCGAAAAATAGAACCTTCCGCTTCCTACATAGCCATTGTTAAGCCATCAGCTACAATATTCTCTCTTCTCTTCCTATATGATATCTCATAATCGTATCCCAACTTATAGGATATCTCATGATCATATCCCAACAATTTGGACAATCATTTATATTGTAGTAATGTTCTTCTTATAATGTTTTTTTTTTCCTCTTCCTTTTAGCTTTTTATTCCAGATTTCTAGTTTTTCTCTCTATTTTCAAGCTTTTTTTGTTTTTAAAAAATAAGCTTTTTGGTTGAAAGCATTTTAATTGTCAAAATAAATAAATAAAAAATCTTTTCGTTTTGAACTTGACATTTGAAAAGGTTGAAACTTTTAACTTCTCAAATAATAAAAAAAATAAAAAATATATATGGTATCACAGCCTCTACCAATGTGTTATTCTATTTCTTGTACCCAAGGAGGCCTAGAAATTGTTAGGGTTGTTATAGAACCTTCCTCTTGCTGTATAGCCCTTGATAAGCCATCAGCTACCATATTCTCCCTTCCCTTCTTATAGGATATCTCATAATCGTATCCCAACAATTTAGACAACCATTTATATGGTAGTAATGTTGTCATCTTGTAATGTTTTTTTTTTTTTCTCTTCCTTTTAGCTTTTTATTCCAGATTTCAAGCTTATCTCTCTATTTTCAAGTGTTTTTTGTTTTCAAAAAATAAGCTTTTTAGTGTAAAACTTTTCACTTCTCAAAATAAATAAATAAATAAATAAATTTCGTTTTGAACTTGACATTTGAAAAAATTGATAAGTTTTCAACTTTTAACTTCTCAAATAATTAAAAAAAAAAAAAAAAAAACTATGGTTTCACATCCTCTACCAATGTGTTTTGTTGATAGGAGTCTTCTAGTTCAAGTACCCAAGCAGGCCTAGAAATTGTTAGGGTTGTTATAGAACCTTTCGCTTGCTGCATAGTCCTTGATAAGTCATCAACTACAATATTCTCCCTTCCCTTCTTATAGGATATACCATAATCGTATCCCAAAAATTTGGGCAACCATTTATGTTGTAGTAATGTTGTCATCTTATAATATATTTTTTTTTCTCTTCCTTTTAGCTTTTTATTCCAGATTTCAAGCGTATCTCTCTATTTTCAAGTGTTTTTTGTTTTCAAAAAAATATGTCCTGTATCGTTTTACAGGCCCGTTTTCGTTTTTGTTTTCTAAATCCGATTTCGAATACGCGTTCGTTATCGTTTTCCATTTTGTTTTCCATTTTATTTTCCAAAACAAAAACAAAAACAAAAACAACTACAGTGTTAAAAGTGAAAAATTTCCAAAACAACTTTTTGATGTTTTTCATTTTTTTTTTCGTTTTGTTTTTCACTTAAAATAAAAAACTCAAATTTTTTTTTTTCTTTTTTTCTTTTTTTCTTTTTTTTCTTCCTTTCACTGATCTCCTCCTCCTCTTTCTCCTTCTCCTTCTTCTTCTTCTTCTTCCCGCCAGTCACCCTCCACCTCCTCCTTCTTCTTCTTCTTATTCTCTTTCTTCTTCCTTCTTCTCGATCAGATCGGGCCCTTCTTCTTCTCCTTCTTCTTCTTCTTCTTCTTCCCGCCGGTCACCCTCCACCACCTCCTCCTCCTTCTTCTTCTTCTCCTTCTTCTTCCTTCTTCTCGGTCAGATCGGGCCCTTCTTCTTCTTCTTCCGTCAGATCGGGCCTTCTTCTTCCGTCAGATCGCCCCCTTCTTCTTCTTCTTCTTCTTCTTCTTCTTCTCCTTCTCCTTCCTTCTTCTCGGTCAGATCGAGCCCTTCTTCTTCTTCTTCTTCTTCCCTTCTTCTTTCCGATCTGCCGCCGATCCCTTCTTCTTCTTCTTCTTCTTCTTCTTCTTCTTCTTCTTCTTCTTCTTCTTCTTCCCTTCTTCTTCTTCCCTTCTTCTTCCCGATCTGCGCCGATCTCTTCTTCCTCTTTTTCTTCTTCTTCTTCCCTTCTTCTTTCCGATCTGCTTAAGAGAGGAAATCTGAAAATTTTCCAAAAAATTTCCAGATTTCCAGATTTCCTATGTTTTTTGTAAATCTGTCTGACTTTTTTTTTTTTTTTTGGTTGTTGTTTCCAGGACATGTTCTTGATATTAAAAATAAATAAATAAATAAATAAAATTCAACTCATTAATTATGGCCTGTAAAATGATACCAGACGCGTTTTTTACGTTTTCATATTCGGAATCCAGCTTTCAGGAAATGTTACCAGACGCGTATTTGGATTTCGAAACTGAAACCAAAAACACTGTTTTCATTTTCATTTTTATTTTCGAAAAACAAAAACAAAAACAACCTTTGAAAAACGTTATAGGACGGGCCCTAAGCTTTTTAGTTGATTACTTTTCACTTCTCAAAATAAATAATAATAAAAAAATCTTTTCGTTTTGAAGACATTTGAAAAGGTTGAAAAGTTTTCAACTTTTAATTTCTCAAATAAAAAAAAATAATAAAAAAAAAACTTCTCATTAGCTTTCCAGATTTCAAGCTTATCTCTTTATTTTCAAGTGTTTTTTTTTTTTTTTTCAAAAAATAAACTTTTTAGTTGAAAGCTTTTCATTAAAGCTTTTAACTTCTCAAAATTAAAAAAAATTAAAATTTTTTTTTTTTTTTTTAATATATATATACAGACGATCGCACACATTATATTTGACTTCCCTCCCTATATTGAGAATCTAGTTGATGCAGAATCTCTGCTGTAGTTTTTCCTTGTTGTTTCTCTGTTGGTTTTTCGTATAATGTTGTTTTATAAAAAAAAAAAAAAAGATTAATATTATATGTTATCTTATTTTTACTTAAATTATTTGTTTAATATAATATTACATTTTTTCTAATTTCAAAGCTTAACAACAATGTTGGGAAGAATGTACTCATCAATCACCCTCTCTACCACTCGATCGAGGATCTCTCCTTGTTTCATCTTTCGTGTCTTCAACAATGATTCGGGCTAGGGGTTCTATTTTTGTAAATTATATATTTATGCTTGATATTTAATCCTGTTAAATGAGGTAATGGGTTTGTAGACAGAGAAAAGTCCACAATTAATTTGAGTCGTCGAGGTGGGCACTGGCAACCTGTAGAACAGATAGAAAAGTAGCAATCGTCGAGCCACATAGGGGGGTGATCCCTTTGAGGGACTCTCCGGCACTTAAGTCAATAAAGTGACAAAAAGATAGACAAAAAGAGGGAGAATAGACTAAGATTTATAGGCAAGTCTGTAAATGCTTCACTTTTTGATTGATTTATTTCGTTGACAAAACCACAATGGGATTCAAATATGTTAGGGTTGTTTAGGATTGAAGAAATCCTCATCAAATGCCAAAGGACCTCATTATGGACATCAAGAGCTTTAAGGAAGGTAGTTTACTTGTCTTGACTCTTAATTGAAGAGATTTAGTTGCGCATACACACATTTCATGATCTTACATGTCTTATACCAAGTTGTGTGTTTCTTGTTGGTGCATATTCTCTTTTCATGCATGATCGCTCTTGTGTATTCTATTTGATCATGGCCATAACCATTATCCTTAAAAATTGCATGAGGCATTTCTAGAGGTTGATTTTTGCCTCTAACTGCTCCCATGACCGCTGTGAATTTGCACAACGGTAAGCACAACACTCTCATGGACAGAGCACACCGCCTTCATGACCGCTGTGAATTTTCACAGCGGTAGTGACAGCAGTCTCTTGGACAAAGCCTACCTCTGTCATGACCGTTATGGCTTTCACAATGGTAATGACAGTGGTCAATAGCTTATGTGTTTTTTAAACGGTGTCTTTTCACATTCTCACATACTCCTCTGTAAATACATCCTATTCACTAGTTCTTTTTAGGTTTTAAGTTTCAAATCAAATATAGAGAGTTTTTAGAGTGACTTCAAAGAAAAGCAACCAAGATTTGATCTTTCCAAATCAAAACCCCAAAACCCATCATCCTTCATGATTCATTCATCATCTAGCATGCTCTAAGTATGATTTCTCTTGGGTTTTCTTCTTTACTCACATGACTTGTAGTTAGAACATTTTTGCATCTCTTCACATGTTCTTGCTTTACAAGATAATATTGTTATTACCTGACTAGTTTCAATATTGCATCTTTATTACTTGACTAGTTTCAAGATTGTATTTTTATTTTGCTTTGTGAGTTGTTTGTCATAGCTATTGCATATAGGTCTTTGTGTGCACATATAGCTATGTTGTATGCATGTCATATAGCAAAATGATATCTAGGAGTGTTTAACATGTTCATCCATGCCTAGATAAGCTTAAATGCTTAACCTTACATTTATGCACTTTGAATATTGCATATATTCACTTTAGGTTGTTAATCTCTTCTCTTAGAGAGTCAAGTCTTGTATTTACCATTTGGTAGTTTGCAAGTAAAGGACTAGGTTCACTTTTGAAGGCATGCGGGCAGTAGTGGTGGATTAGTAACTGTGTAGGGTTTAACGTGGTCAACCTAGGTTGTAATCACCATTACAATTAGTGGATTGAGGTTCGTGTGTGGCGCACATAACAGCCCGTGGTTTTTCCTTGTTGAAGGTTTCCACATAAAAATCAAGTGTTATTTATTTTCCACATTCTACACTTGTTTGATGATTTGACTATATAAGGGTTGTTTATATTGAATATTGACTAATTAAGAAAAATTAGTAATTAACTTGATTAAAATCTATTCACCCCTTCCCCTCCCCCCACCCCCCCAACCCACCCTCCCTCCCTCCCTCTAGATTAATTAGACACGTTTTATATATATTTTCAATTGGTATCAGAGTAGGTTCCTTAACATAATTAGGAGATCCATTACTCTTAATAATGTCTCTTGCATTTGTTTGCATTTTTTTTTTTTTTTTTTTTTGTGTCTTGAGTGCTTAGCTTGTTTGTTTACATTCATATCATTCTCACCCAAACACAATAAGTGGAAATGGAATTGGAGGTGAGGGTGCTTCTAGCACTAGACCTCATTTGCTCACCGGGGTCAATTACGCATCATGGAAAGACAAAATGGAAGTATATGTGTGTCAAATTCATGACTGTGCGTGGATGGTGATTGAAGATGGGTACACACCACCTATGATGACTCCTACAGGAGGTGGAAAGGAAGTCCCCAAGCCAAAGGCACAATGGACTCCCCAAAAGTTCGAGGCGTCCAAGTGGAACAACAAAGCCATGCACGCAATCCTATGTGCCATGGATGACAACCAATACAAACTCATTCAAACCATAAAGATAGCAAAGGAAGCTTGGGATATCCTAGAGACAACTTATGAAGGAACCGAGGTAGTCAAGGACTCCAAGCTCTAAATCCTCCAAACGCAATTTGAGACCATTAAGATGGTGGAAGTTGAGTGTTTCAATGACTTTCAAGTGAAGCTTATGAATATAATGAATCAAAGGCACTAACTTGGAGACCCTTACTCGGATAGGAGGATTAAACAAAAGATCATAAGGTCTCTTCTTGAGAGATTCGAATCCAAAGTGACGGCCTTGGAAGAAAATAGTGACTACACTAAAATGAAGCCAAGTGAAGTGATTGGAAAACTCTTGGCCTATGAATCTAGGAAGGCTCTTACAACTACACCTCCAAAGAAGCAAAAGAGCTTTGCTTTGAAGACCATTAAGGTGGAAAAGGAGGAAGAAAAGGAGGAAGAAAACTCAGATGAAGAAATTGCCTTTATGGCTAAGAAGTTCAAGCAATTCATGAGATTTGAAAAGAAAGGATTTGGCTCCAAGGGAAAGTTTGTGAAGAAGAAGGCTCATTTCAAGAAAGTAGAGCAAACTCAAGAGAATGATCACAAGAAAGTTGTCCAAAGCTTGAGTGTAGTGGCTTTGGACACATTGCTTCTGAGTGTGCAAATTTGAAGAAGAAGAAAGGAAAGGCCATAGCGGTTACTTGGAGTGATAATGATGACCTAGAAAAGGAAGATAAGTCTTCGGATGATGATGAAGACCAAGTGGCCAACTTCATTGCCTTCTCATCCTCTCACAATAGCAATGAGGTTATGAGTAATAAAGAAGAGGAAGAGGATTAGCAAGAAAAAGTAGATGAGAATGACTCAAATGGTGGGAGCCACTCATCAATGTCCAATTTTGAGTTTGATGAAGAGATAAACTATGATGACTTCATGAGATTCTTTGAGAACTCAAGATTGAAGAAGAAAAAGGAGATACAAAAGTTGAAAGGGGAGAAGTTTGAATTGACTTCCAAAGTGACTCATTTGAGTAAGGAAATGAGTAAAGCAAAAGAAATAGAAGAAGGATTGAAGATGGAGCTAGTCTTGGCCAAGAAGAATGAAGAAAGCTTAAGGAAAGGGCTCATGGAAACAAAATGGTTGATTGTTAAGATGATTTCCAGAACCGAGAAGCTTGACAAGATGCTATCTTGTGGGAAAAGTCCTAATAATAAGAAGGGGTTAAGATATGTGGAAGAAATGGAGACCACATCCTTGAAGAAGACAACATTTGTCAAGAGCAAAGAAATTGAAAATGCTCAAACCCCTCAACAATCAACCAAATGGGTAAAAGTTGGTGGATCCTCAAAGCAACCTTAAGCAAGGATTTCAACAAGAACTCCACCACTACAAGCTAGACCTCCACAACCAAGACCCCCACAAGCTCAACCAAGAAAACATGTCAACTTGGCTCAACCACAAAGGAGAGAGTTGTCTCAACATTTAAGAGTAACTCAAAATAGAAGGAGGCCACAAATGCTTGCACAAGGCTGTGGTATGAACTCCTCTTTTACTCATACTTGTCATTATTGTGGAATTGAAGGCCACACCAGGCTTAATTGCTTTAAGTATATTAAATTGTGTAGAAGAGAAAACATGATTGAGAAAATTATGCTTAGAAGAGTCACAATGCATGCACCTAGGAAATTTAGAGCTAATAGACCAATGGCTCTTAGGAATGACCATGTTGCACCTAGGATGAATAGAAATGATGTATATTATTGCTATATAGCTCAAGTGGCCTTGAAAGCTAATGCCTCAAACACTTGGTACCTTGATAAAGGGTGTTCTAGGCACATGACCGGAAACAAGAGTTTCTTTAAAACTCTTGTAATGGAGGATGATGGATTTGTCACCTTTGGTGATAGATCTAAGAAAAAGGTCATAGGAAAAAGTAATATATCTATTCCCGGTTTACCCTCCTTGCCCAATGCTCTTTATGTAGATGGTTTGCAAGCCAATCTTATTAGCATATCACATTTGAGTGATGAAGGGATTTCAGTTATGTTTGGCAAGATTGATTGCTCTATTCTTAAAGAAAATGGGTAAGTTTTGTTAAAAGACAAGAGATCAAGTGACAATTGCTATTGTCTTGAGTCTAATCTCATATCTTGTAACTTGTCTACTAGTGAGCAAGTTGAGATATGGCACCAAAGATTTGGCCACATGAACTATAGGGACTTAAAAGTTCTTGTTAGGTTGAATGTTGTTAGAAGCCTTCTCAAGCTTAGGAAAAAAGTTGAGGGTATTTGTGGACCTTGTCAACAAGGGAAGCAAACCAAGAGTGTGCATAAGAAAGGCAAATATCTTTCCACGAAATAGCTATTGGAGTTCTCCATATGGACCTTATAGGTCCCATCCAAACCAAAAGCTTAGATGGTAGAAGATACATTCTTGTGGTAGTTGATGACTTCTCTAGGTTCACATGGATTTACTTCCTTAGAGAGAAGTCCGAAGCCTTTGAGAAATTCAAAATGCTTTGTGTCAAAATTCAAAATGAGAACTTCTCACATTAAAAGCATTAAGAAAATTAGAAGTGATCATGGGAAATAATTTGAAAATGCTAGCTTTGAAAACTTTTGTATAGCTTAGGCATTTCCTATGAATTTTTGACCCCGATGACTCTTCAACAAAATGGTGTTGTTGAGAGAAAGAATAGAGTCCTCCAAGAAATGGCTCGGGTGATATTGCTTAGCAACAAAGTCCCTAGAAACCTTTGGGCCAAAGCCATCAACACGGCTTGTTACATAGGGAATAGAGTGTTCTGTAGGCCCGAGACTAAACAAACATCCTATGAGTTATGGAAGGGTAGAAAACCCAATGTTAGCTAATTCCACATCTTTGGAAGCAAGTGTTATATACTTAATGACCATGATCAACTTGGCAAGTTTGATGCCAAGAGTAATGAGGGTATTTTTATTGGATATGCACTTAATAGCAAGGCATATAAAGTTTTTAATCTAAAGACTCGAAGTGTTATAGAATCATCAAATGTTGTCTTTGATGATTATAGGGTCAAACATGATGACTATGAAGAGGATGTTTGTGAGATAAATGACCTTCCTTTGAAGGAGAATGGTGAGACTTCAAGTGGTGTGAAGTCAAACCAAGATGAAAATGATGATTTGTCTCTTAATAGAGTTCCTTATTTGGACTCTAATGAACCCGCTCCTTGGGTTAGGAAACTCCATGATAAGGATGATATCATTGGAGAGGTTAATAAGGGTGTTAGGACTAAATGTCAAATAGCTAATCAAATTAGCTATACTTGCTACACCTCTCAAATAGAACCCAAAAAGGTTGATGAAGCCTTGAATGATGAATTTTGGGTTCTTGCCATGCAAGAAAAGCTAAACCAATTGAGAGAAATGAGGTTTGGACTCTTGTTCTTAGACCTAAAAACACCAATGTCATAGGCACTAAATGGGTGTTTAGGAACAAATCTGATAAGGATGGCAACATTGTGCGAAACAAGGCAAGACTTTTGCACAATGGTACTCTCAAATTGAGGGTATCGACTTTGAGGAGACATTTGCTCATGTAGCTCGTTTAGAGTCCATTTCTTGTATGTACAAGTTCAAATTACACCAAATAGATGTCAAGAGTGCCTTCTTCAATGGCTTCTTGCATGAGGAAGTGTTTGTTGAGCAACCCAAGGGGTTTGTGGATCCACACCACCTCTCTCATGTCTATCACCTCAAGAAGGTTTTATATGGGTTGAAACAAACACCGAGGGTTTGGTATAAGCGCCTCACTCTTTGTCATGTTAACAATGGATACTCTAGAGGTAGTGTTGACAAGGCATTGTTCATCAAGTGCACTAAAGATGAGCTATTCATAGCTCAAATTTATGTTGATGATATTGTATTTGGTTCCACTAACAACTTGAAAGTTCAACAATTTGTTGATGTCATCTCTCATTAGTTTGAGATGAGCATGGTTGGTGAACTAAATTACTTCCTTAGCTTGCAAATAAAGCAAATGCTTTATGAGATCTTCATATCTCAAGTTAAATATGCTAAGAGCCTAGTGAAGAAGTTTGGCTTTGAGAATGCCAAACATTGTGACACACCTATGAACACCACCTTGAAACTAAGCAAAAATGCTAGTGGAAAGGATGTTGAGAAAAGTCTATATCGTAGCATGATAGGTAGCTTGCTTTACTTAACCGCAAGTAGACCCGAAATTTACTTTAGTGTGGGTGTTTGTGCTAAGTACCAAGCTAATCCTAAAGAATCTCACATTATTGCGGTAAAAAGGATCATTCTGTTTGTGAATGGTACCTCAAACCATGGGATTTGGTACTCATTTGACATTAATCCAAATTTTGTTGGATTTAGTGATGCTGATTGGGCGAAAAATTATAATGATAGGAAAAGCATATCGGGCGATTGCTTCTTCCTTGGGAACAATTTGGTTTCTTGGTTTTGTAAGAAGCAAAACTCAATTTCTCTATTTACGGCCGAGGCAGAATACATTGCTGCCGGTAGTGCTTGCACTCAATTGATGTGGATGAAACAAAGGCTAGCCGATTATAACTTGGAGCAAAGTACTCTTACTTTATTTTATGATAACATGAGTGTCATTAACATTTCTAAAAATCTCGTCCAACATTCTAGGACAAAACACATTGACATTAGACACCATTTCATAAGAGAGTTAGTTGAAAGCAAAATCATTGCATTGGAACATATGGGAACAAATGACCAATTAGGGGATTTGTTTACAAAGCCCTTAGACACTCTAAGATTTGAGAATTTTAGCAAGTCTATTGAGATTTGTCACTTGGGTTGAAGTGGTATGTCTTGATCCCAAAGAGAACAGAGTTGCATGATCATGCATTGTGCTACATTAATATATTTTATGCCTCTTATTTAATTGTTTGAGATGATTGGTTGTCCACACTTATATGTATTTCTTTTAATAAGTGTGCTACATTGAATTGCTTCCAATCCATGTCATATTTATGCTCAAACATGCATTTTTGGAATAGGAAATATACTTTGGAAGTTCTTTTTGAATGACCTTTAATTGATTTTCATGACATGATGATTCTTTTTGATGACTTGCTTAAGTTGAAGAGTATGAGATGAAAAATGTTAAAAAAAAATTATGCTAATTTGTGTGCAAAAGCAAATATTGAGACTAAAATAAATAAGGATCTTAAAATCCAAAGTCTTTATTTATTTATTTGTAGAACAAGGCTACTATCATACGGTAACTCATCCAGAAAAATCAAATAGGGTGCAAAGTCGCTCATGTCTTGTTTTGCTTATAAAGTTGGATATAGTTTCTCTTTAAAATTGAAATGCTTAAACTCTATATTCTTGTTTTTCCATGACAAAGGGTGAAATTGCTTTAAATTCTATTGAAAACCTTTGTTGTTTGCTTTGCCAAATACTATTGCTTTTGAGCTTGAATACAACAGGTCTTGCATACAAAGCATCTTTGTCACACATTTTGCTTAAAATAAAACTCATTGAATCTCTCTTACTTATTTAAGTTGCATAAAGTTGCTTATATGATTATGCATATGTGTTTGTGCTACAAGCTCTCATTGTTAATACTTACCTATTAGGGGAGACTCCCTTTGCCTATCTCATGACAAAAAGGGGGAGTAAGGTTAGGGAGAATTTATGTCTTTTTTGGCATTGCATTTAGAGGGAGTTGAGAGAGAGTAACCCATGTTGGGAGATGTTACATTTAGGGGGAGTTTCATTGCATTGCATTATTACATTTTTTTTATTGTACTAATTTACTTAGGCAATTGCAATTACTCATGTTATAAACACATCTCACACACTTGCTCTTGGAAGGTATCTTTCTTGTTGATTATGTGTAGGTTGGATTTTTTTTTCTACAAACTTTGGATTGACTTGAAGATGTTCAAGACTTAGACTAAGGTTTTATTGTAATGTAGAAAATCTTGTTGACCAACCATTTTTTTGTTTTTTTTTTTTGTTTTTGAGAGGTTGCTATGTGAGAGTTGGTTTTGTCACGAAATAGCCAAAGAGGGAGATTATAAATGTCTCACTTTTTTGATTGACTTATTTCGTTGACAAAACCACAATGGGGTTCAAATATGTAAGGGTAGCTTATGATTGAAGAAATCCTCATCAAATATCAAAGGACCTCATTGTGGACATCAAGAGCTTTAAGGAAGGTAGTTTACTTGTCTTGACTCTTAATTGAAGAGATTTAGTTGCACACACACACATCTCATGATCTTACATGTCTTATACCATGTTGTGTGTTTCTTGTTAGTGCATATTCTCTTTTCATGCATGATCTCTCTTATGTATTCTATTTGATCATGGCCATAACCATTGGCCTTGAAAATTGCATAAGGCGTCTCTAAAGGTTGATTTTTGCCTCTAATCGCTCCCATGTAGTGGTGTCAAAATGTGCCATGCCTAGAGGGCCCGGTACGGTCGGCCCTCCCAGACTGGCGAGCCGTTCCTGGCACGGCCTACTTGTATCGCGGGCCAAGCTAGGCATAGCCCCCAGACTGGCCCGTGCCGAGTCTAGTTTTTCAGCATGCTGGGCCGGCGAGCTTGGCCCGCCATGCCGAACGTTGGTTTTTTTTTTTTTTACCATTGGCTGGCTTCAGCATTTATTTTATTTTATTTTTTTAATTTCGACCGTTGCTGATGGCCTGGCCCGTGCCGAGTCTAGTTTTTCAGCATGCTGGGCCGGCGAGCTTGGCCTGCCATGCCGAACGTTGGTTTTTTTTTTTTTACCATTGGCTGGCTTCAGCATTTATTTTATTTTATTTTTTTAATTTCGACCGTTGCTGACATCAGCAAACGGTCATATTTTGAAAAGATGCTCCAAAACTTCATTTTTCCCCCTCATCTCTTCTATTTTATATTTTTACCCATATTTCAAATTTTTCTATAAATACCCCCACCCATTCCTATTTCCCTAAACACTTTCTCTCAATCTCTCATTCTCTCCATTCTCCAACTCTCCATTATTCTCTCTAATCTCTATTCTCTAATAATTTCATTCTTATTCTCTCTCTCTCTCTCTCTCTCTCTCTCTCTCTCTCTCTATTCTCTGCACTAATAATCTACTATTCTAAATTTCTAATACTATATTGCTAATATTATTCTCTAATCACTCCACCAAAGCTTAAAGGTACGTTTTTCCTGTAAATGTTATTAATTAATTTTATGCTTTAGTTTTTAAATTTTATATTTATACTTAATATATTTATGCTTAGTTATTAATTTTGATATTTATTCTTATGTTTTATGTATATTTAATATTTATGGGTTTTTTTATGCTTAGTATATTTATGAGTTAATATTTGTATGTTTTGTTATAAATTTTAATATTAAATCTTAGAATCTTTGATTTTAGTAAATTTATCATTTTATGAATTTATGTCTAGTAATTAATATTAATATTTGTATATTTTAATTATTTGTTTAGTTAGTAAATTGATGATTTTATGTTTAGTAATTGATTTTAATGTTTATGCCTTTATGGTTAGTAAATTAATGATTTTATATTTATTAATTAATTTTAATATTTTAATGCTTAGTATATTTATGATTAAATGCTTAGTAATTAATTTTAATATTTTTATGCTTAGTATATTTATCATTAAATGCTTAGTAATTAATTTTAATATTTGTTTGCTTATTATATTTATGATTTTATGTTTAGTAATTAATTTTAATGTTTATGGTTAGAAAATTGATGACTTTAATTTTTATGTTTATTAATTAATTTTAATATTTTTATGCTTAATATATGTATATTTATGATTAAATGCTTAGTAATTAATTTTAATATTTGTATACTTAGTATATTTATGATTAAATGCTTAGTAATTAATTTTAATATTTTTATACTTAGTATATTTATCATTAGTAATTAATTTTAATAATTTTATACTTGGTATCATTAAATGCTTATTAATTAATTTTAATATTTTTATACTTAGTATATTTATGATTAAATAATTAGTAATTAATTTTAATATTTTTATGCTTAGTATATGTATATTTATGATTAAATGCTTAGTAATTAATTTTAATATTTTTATGCTTAGTATATGTATATTTATGATTAAATACTTAGTCTTATGCTTAGTTTTTAATGACTAATGAGTTAATATTTATATTGTAGGAAATGAAATATCATTCTCAATTTTTAGACGGTCTTAACATGGAGGATGATTATTATGACCTTTCCGGGCCGACGGCTACGGCAGTGGGGCCTTCTTGTTCTAGCGCAACACCGACATCACGTGTTCCCAAACCTAAAATATATACATCAAACATATGGCAGTGTTTTGAGATAGTACAGAAGACTATGCCAGACTGTCAAGTCATGGACAAAGCTCAATGTAAGTTTTGTCCTAAGCACTATGTCACTTCTGGGGGGGGACCGGTCATTTACGAAGGCATATGGAGAAATGCATACCTGCACACGGACAGGTAAACACTACAACCCAGACATAATTACAACTGCACCCAGACAGATCCGTTACAACATGGCGTTACGACCCGTGCTTGCTAGAGAGTCCATGGCATGTTACATTGCATGCACTGATCAACCGATTAATTTCGGTGATAATGTTTTTTACGAAGAATTTATTCAAACTGCATACAACCCCCAATTTAAAGCTGTTTCTAGAAACACTACTATGAATGATTTGATAAAATGTTTTCAAACCCAACGAGATTAGTTGAAGGCTGAATTACTATAGGGAAAAATACGTGCACGCAGCGGAAGCGAGACTAAAAGAGAGTTTAGCATATTTTAAAATTTTTCCATATTGAACCTTAACCCTTTAATTAATTAATCATACATACAAAAAGATGAAATACCTTTGTCGCGTGATCCGATTGACTAACGTCGATGGTAATCAGCTAGATCTTCCAAAACCGATCATGAACGTGAATCACCTAGGAGCGTGGTCTCCTTTCTTTGAATTGTGAACCTGAGAATGGATAAACAAACACTTTTCTGATTTTGTTAGTTACTATAATCTCCAAAAGGTTGCTAAGAATGTTCTGGTCACTTTTAAATTCACAATCGTAAGATTGAAATTCGCGTGAACCTTATTCGAAAGTGTGTACAATATCTCTTGATGTTAAGATCACTAGTACACTATCGAAGAAAGAACAATTCTTCTCTCACAAACCACCTTGGCCGAATTCTCACTAGTATTAGAGTAGGATTTTTTATTTTTCCTCTTTTGCCAAAGAAAATAAATTCTTCTAGGAAAATAATTAGGGTTGGCCGAAAATTCTCACTATGTATATATAGTGACCGAATTTTTGCCCTAGTTAAATATAGGGTGACCGAAATTTTACCCTAGTTATTTTAGGGTTGCCGAATTCTTACCTTGGTGATCACCAAAGTCCTTTTCCAAATAGGATACAAAAGACTTCTCAGAATTCAAACCCTAATCCAACTCTTTAGTGTATTTGTGACTATATAAAAGACTTCCTTATTTGACTAAACAAATAAAGTCTTTTATATTCAGTATAATACTAATAGTAGTATACTACTAGGAAACATATTTCCATTTAATTAAATAATAAAATAAAACAATATAATGGGCTATTAATTAGCCATTGCCGCCCATGACTAGAACTTGGGCTTACATATTGTTTTCTTATTTTATTTAATCCATTTGGACTTGAATAAAAAACCCACATGTGAACTAGACTCATTTTTACTAAAAGAAACAAGCACACATGCCTTTCATTAATTTATTAATATAATTAAACAGCCCATTAAATAAATAATGTGCAAATTATATTCTTAATATATTAAATACAATTTTAAATGGACTCACAAATAGTCCGGTAGAATATATCAAGTGATTCATGCAAGTCTGTGCGGATTGGGGATCTTGGCGGGCCTATCTAAATTTAAGCTCCAATAGACATAACCCAATCACAATCAACAAATGATTCACTTAGGTTCAATCTATTAATTTTAGTTCATTCCACTAAAGAACTAAAATTGCACTCTTAAATAAAGATGGAATAAGTTAACGATACTTATTCATACCCTAGACAATCATATGGGAGATAGTGAATCCTCGTGAAAAATATCAGTAATCGCCAAGAGCTCATAGACCGCTTATAGCTCTCCAAGTTACCATATTTACTCATATGACCACACTTTGAACTTGGATATATATTATGACTTCTCCAGAAGTCATCTTTCAATAGACACTATTGAAAACTCAACGTTAAGATTTCATATCCAAAACCACAAAGCATCCATATGATGATATTCTACTCACATTTAATAAATGGAGCCACGATGTCCATATCTATAAATGAAGTCCTCTATCGATTAACAAATGAATGCCACCAAACTATCGAGGATAGACTATGCTATATAATCGTACTCATTGATAGCTCAAATGATAACACTTGCAACCATAAGTCCATCATATATCTCAGGATTAAGATAGACTCTCCGATTGTCCTGATAATGAAAAAACTTTTATTTATTGACGGTTCTAGAAAAAGTATTTCATTGTGATCCAGTTCAATGCACCCAGTGCATTAGATTCTTTTACTCGAAGACTCTTTGATGATTTTAGACTCATCACAACACATTTGATCCCACTCAAATGCTAGCAAAAGAATTCTACAACTTTAACAAGATAAAGGTGCCCAACCTTTAACTTAAGTTGTGAATGTTATTCAAGACTAACTAAAGAATTGTGTCTACCTCATACATATCCAGATGTACGAACAATTCTTCTTTTCTCATAGTCTTTTGACCTTATGATTATTTACTTTGGCAATTATAATAATAAATGTTATATAAGATTTTGTTAACAAAACATAAATCACTTTTATTGCAAAGTGAAGTTTTCAAGAGGAGCAATCATTGTTGCACATCAAATGTATACTTAGACCTCAATCCTCTTGCAATGCGTTTAGGCACACACACACACATTGCATTCATATGTTTCCCTATATCGTTTGTACTCAATTGGTATAACACATACACACATATCATTGTATGCACATGCATTAGATTTAAATTGACAAATTTTGTAAAATGCATGTTCTGAGACTATATCTAGGAAATGACATACTTGTGTGTTCATGTGTTTTTTTGTTAGTGTTTTTGTGATATTGGAATTGAATATGTTCTCATATTATTCCTTATTGAGTTCCGGTCATTTCGGTTACTCATTCATTAGTTTTCGAGTTCTGAGTTAGAAGTTACAAAACGTTTCATACACTTATCGTACATGGTTTTTGTCTTTGTTTATCGAGTTGATTTCCATATCTTTTGTGAAAGTTTTGTTGACATCCATGTGCGTGAGGGAGTCCCGGTTCATAATCCAAAAATGGATTCAAATTCGAGTTCAGAGTTCGGAGGCTCAAATAGAGTTGAAGAACGTGAGAGGAGCGTGAGGGAAGAGAAGAATGGCCAAATGCCATTTGCACCCATTCCCGTGGAGGTACGTGAGCCTCACAGTAAGGGATTCCCTCTGCCCCTGTGAGGCTCACACACCTCCACGAGAAGGCTGAGGTGGCAGCCCTTGATTGGTCACTCAATTGCTTTCTTTCCCTCTCTTTTAAATATCTCTTTTCCCTCCCATTTTTATGCTAAGAAGAAAAATTGAAAAATAAGTGTAGAATTTTCTCAACTTCCAAACACCATAACTCTCTTATTTCACATTCGATTTGAGTGATTCAAGTTGGAGAATCTTTGTATCGAAGTTTTCTATCTTTTTCAAGTGATTTTTCAGCTTTTTGTTCAAGTTTTGTGGTGGTTCTACACCTAAATCCGAAACTGCACAAAATTCCAAAGGTATTGATCTATGTTTTGTGTTTTAATCTTTAAAGTCTTCAATTACCTTGGGTTTTCTTCTTCTATATGTATGTGTTACTTAGAATAATGCTATTAAGAAGTAGAGCTTCAATTATAGGCTAATCCTGTCTAATTAGAGACTTACACGTGAACTAGTTTTTCTTAAAATCTAGGTTTTCACATGTTTTAGAGTTGTATTGTAATTAGCTTATTATCTATGGCTATTTGTACTTTGATTGACTTTATTTTCATGATTGATAGCCTTATCATGTGCTATGAATTATTAGTTGAACAAATCAAGGATTAGCACATTTGATTTCATATTTAGAGCTAATTAGGATTTAAATGATTTTTGTATATATATATGCTCTAAATATTTGCTAGAATATTCGTTGATCATATCTTGTGAATCTAGCATGTTTTTGTTTGTAACTAAAACCTTGAATATGTGCTTAGTGTATATATTTGATTCAAGTTTTAGTTGCATGAATAAATCTAGAAATTGAATGTGTTTTGGTGTTTTACAAGATCTATAATTTTGTTCATGTATAGTAAGTAGACTACCTTGATTTTTGAACTTTCATGATAATTTCTAGTTCCCACAGGATTTGGTGATCATCATATTCTATGTTGAGTACTTGTGAGCATTTTGCATTTGTTGATCACTTTAGGAAGTCTTTGCAAAAGGTATGAAGTCTTAACTAGGGTCAAGACGATCTGGATAGTTAAGCGATAAAGACTTGGCTAGAATTAGGAGGATTAGGATAGTCAAGCAAGAAGTCTTGGCTAGGATCGGGAGGATCTGGATAGCCATGCATGAAATCTTCTTAGAGGCGTGAGCGTCTCAGATCGGAAGTTGCTTCCTAGAGACGTGAGAGTCACATCTCGGATGGAAGTAGGCAAAGTGATTCACTAGGCCCAATGGTAAAATTGAAGTTGATAGCTTGGAGAGTGTATCATGGGATAGGTCACCTCTTTGAGTGTGTATCTTTTATTTATCATACTGGATTACAGTTTATCGGTGGTTGTGGATTCAACCCATGGATGATTCCTCTTCGGAGGTTTGCCACGTAAAAATTATGTGTCAAGTTTCTCTATCCTTTTCTCTTATATTTGTATGTGTGATCTATTATATCTTGTTTGGATCTTCACGTTTTATAATCCTTGTAAACAAGATGCAATGCAAATACATGAGTGCAAACATCTATTTTGATCAAAGTTGTTTATATGTTTTATCTTTTATCTTTGTGAAATGACTTATTTGTATATAGTCATTCTTTCATTTAATCTTGTACATGGTGTACATAAGTATCAATACAAGTAATTAGTTGATTTTAGTTTTTAGGTTTATTACTTCACTTGCAAGTCATAGACATTATTGATGTGATCATGTTGAACATGCTTTACAATAGTCTATGTGTGCTTAAATATCTATCATATGTTGCGATACAAGCTATCTAGAGGTGTTTGTTTCTAAGGGATTGAAAAAGGTGTAAAAAGTTGGGTTTAAATGATTTGATGCCAGCAACATCTCTTATTTTAGCGGATCAATCGACTAGGCAATCGTAGGGAATAGTATTCTCATCCAAGTGGGAAAGACCTTTTTGATCTTTGAGAATATCCACTTTGGAAATTTGGTTGATACATGTTCTTTTCGGTTCTTGGCTTTCAATTCCATTCATGGGACTTAATTTACAGAAATGGCGCTTAAAACTTATCATATGCAATTAAATTAGATGCCATAACATGAACTCTTGTTGCATATGTTTGAGGAGAGAAGTCTAGGAATCCGTGCAAAAATGAGAGAAATCTAATGAGGATCATATGTTGAGGCGAATTACATTGTCTACCAGATGACACTTTTGCTTTTGAGGCTTTAACATTTTGAATGTAGGATCACGCTACGTGCAATGTTTACTTAGAGTGACATGTTTTTAATCTTCATTTAATATATTTTACATGCGCGGGTCCTAATAAGCATAACGTTGATTTAATCTCTTCATTTTTGGTTTCATATGTTGAATTTTAACTTTAGAGTCTTTTGCAAAGAGTTGGTGCTTGAACATTGATTGTCGAATGTTTAACACGTCCTTGAGTTGTTTTTAATTGTTTTGCTCGAGGACTTGCAAAAGATAGGTTTAAAAGTATTTGATCGAGCCAAAAAGTACATGATTTTTTGCCCTCATTCCCGACTCTTTATGTTTGTTATCGGGCAAATTCCCGTAATTTAACAGTTTGAATCAAGTGTTGACAGGAATATTCATGTCACAAAGGCATTGATGAGAGATGAAAGAATTAAGGTGCAAATAGTACAAAAAAGAGAAAAAGGGAAATATAGTACAGGGGATTATCGCGGTCATGTCGCTTAAAAGCAACAACAACACAATTTCTAGACATGTCGCGGTTTATGTGTCATTACAAAGACACCGCGACAAAAGTCCCAGTTTCAATAAGAGTGGCAAATACTCAAAGGTGTGGAAGACTTGCTGAAGTGGCAAGATACAGCAAAAACCACTTCAAATCCAAGATGCAGCAAAAGCACTTGCATTGCTTTAAAGGTTCGTGGAGTTGAAAGTTTCTAAGCATTGCTATCACAACACATTTAAAGAGAAGAAGAAGATAGTGCTTGATAGGTTCATGGAGTTGAAAGTTTCTAAGGATTGTTATCATAACACACTAAAGAGAAGAAGAAGATTGAGTAGATGGTTTCAACACTTTAAAAGATTTTATAGATATTTATGGGACTGGCTACAATGCAGTGAAAAAAATCACTGCATCAT
The DNA here is from genome assembly GCA_954870605.1 of Acer campestre. Taxonomy (NCBI): domain Eukaryota; kingdom Viridiplantae; phylum Streptophyta; class Magnoliopsida; order Sapindales; family Sapindaceae; genus Acer; species Acer campestre. The sequence goes on from OX940810.1 coordinate 20,619,722, forward strand.
ACAAGCAAAAAAAACAGTGCTAATAGAAGAAAAGCATAGGTTTGGAACCGGTTATTGCCCTTATTCTATTAAAATAATAATATATAACCATTGATTTGACTTTATTAACAATAAAAATCAGATAAAATAATATAAAAAAATAATTTAATCTTAAAAAAAAAATACTAATTTTTATATTTAAATAAATGAAGTTATTTTATAATATATTTTCACGGTATGTTGACGGTTTTGGTAACTACTTTTACGGATTTGGTAACTACCTAAGGGTGTGGAAAAATTAGCTTGTAACTACTATTACGGCTGTGGTAACTAGCTTTACGGTGTGGTAACTAATTTTACGGGTTTGGTAACTACTTAAGGGTTTCTTCCATAAAATTAGCTTGTAACTACTTTTACGGCTGTGGTAACTATCTCTATGGGTCTGGTAACTACTATTACGGGTTTGGTAACTACATAAGGGTTTCTTCCTTGTAACTACTTTTACGACAGTGGTAACTATGTTTACGGCTGTAGTAACTACATTTACGGGTTTGGTAACTACTTAAGGGTTTCTCCCACAAATTTACCTAGTAACTACTTTTACGGCTTTGGTAACTACATTTACGGATCTCGTAACTACTTATACGGGTTGGTAACTACTTAAGGGTTTCTTCCTTGTAACTACTTTTACGGCTATGGTAACTACCTTTATGGGTGTAGTAACTACTTTACGTGTTTGGTAACTACTTAAGGGTTTCTTCCTTGTAACTACTTTTATGGCTCTGGTAACTACCTTTACGGGTCTAGTAACTACTTTACGTGTTTAGTAACTACTTAAGGGTTTCTTCCACAAAATTATTTAGTAACTACTTTTACGGCTTTGGTAACTACCTTTATGGCTCTTGTAACTACTTATACGGATTGGTAACTACTTAAGGGTTTCTTCCTTGTAACTACTTTTACTGCTCTGGAAACTACCTTTACGGGTGTAGTAACTACTTTATGTGTTTGGTAACTACTTAAGGGTTTCTTCCTTGTAACTACTTTTACGGCTCTGGTAACTACCTTTATGGGTCTGGTAACTACTTTACGTGTTTGGTAACTACTTAAGGGTTTCTTCCACAAAATTATTTAGTAACTACTTTTACGGCTTTGGTAACTACCTTTATGGCTCTCGTAACTACTTATACGGATTGGTAACTACTTAAGGGTTTCTTCCTTGTAACTATTTTTATGGCTCTGGTAGCTACCTTTACGGGTGTAGTAACTACTTTACGTGTTTGGAAACTACTTAAGGGTTTTTTCCTTGTAACTACTTTTACGGCTCTGGTAACTACCTTTACGGGTATGGTAACTACTTTACGTGTTTGGTAACTACTTAAGGGTTTCTTCCACAAAATTATTTAGTAACTACTTTTACGGCTTTGGTAACTACATTTATGGCTCTCGTAACTACTTATAAGGATTGGTAACTACTTAAGGGTTTCTTCCTTGTAACTACATTTACGGCTCTGGTAACTACCTTTACGGGTCTAGTAACTACTTTACATGTTTGGTACCTACTTCTTCACGGGTCTAACTAATGTTCAATGGTGCAAACGTGAGCTTGGGGTGACCTCAAGGAGGTTGCCCTAAGCTCGCAATCGTCTCGGGTCTGAGTGATCTTCAAGGGTGCAAAGGCGATCTTGGGGTGACCTCAATGAGGTTGCCCCAAGCTTGCAATCGTCTCGGGTCTGAGTGATGAATTTTGCTTGTTTAAGGCGATCTTGAGGTGAGCTTGTTCAGCTTGCCATGGGGTCGCACTACTTAAGGGTTTGGTAACTACTTAAGGGTTTCTTCCATAAAATGAGCTTGTAACTACTTTTACGGCTATGGTAACTACTTTCATGGCTATGGTAACTACTTTTACGGGTGTGGTAACTACTTTTACTGGTTTGGTAACTACTTAAGGGTTTCTTCCATAAAATTAGCTTGTAACTACTTTTACGGCTCTGGTAACTACCTTTATGGGTCTGGTAACGACTTCACGTGTTTGGTAACTACTTAAGGGTTTCTTCCACAAAATTAACTAGTAACTACTTTTACGGCTTTGGTAACTACATTTACGGATCGGGTAACTACTTATACGGGTTGATAACTACTTAAGGGTTTCTTCCTCGTAACTATTTTTACGGCTCTGGTAACTACCTTTACAGGTCTAGTAACTACTTTACGTGTTTGGTAGCTACCTTTTCACGGGTCTGCTGATGTTCAATGGTGCAAACGTGAGCTTAGGGTGACCTCAAGGAGGTTGCCCTAAGCTCGCAATCGTCTCGGGTCTGAGTGATCTTCATGGGTGCAAAGGCGATCTTGGGGTGACCTCAATGAGGTTGCCCCAAGCTCGCAATCGTCTCGGGTCTGAGTGATGAATTTTGCCTGTTTAAGGTGATCTCGAGGTGAGCTTGTTCAGCTTGCCATGGGGTCGCACTACTTAAGGGTTTGGTAACTACTTAAGGGTTACTTCCATAAAATGAGCTTGTAACTACTTTTACGGGTGTGGTAACTACTTTTACGGGTGTGGTAACTACCTAAGGGTTTCTTCCATAAAATTAGCTTGTAACTACATTTATAGCTTCAGTAACCAATTCATGGTTTCTTAAAAACTACTTCTAAACTATAATACCAGTTATAGACTTGTAAACCCCTGATTATTCACACAACTTAAAAAAAGAAACGGATCTTGTATTATTCTTTTGAGAAGGAATTTACAAGTTGCAAAATACTATAACATTAGGAAGCTTCATCCACCACAAATAAGACTTAATATCTTCTTTATTTCCTAGTACACTGTATTTTGAACCGTTGTTTCTACTTATCACAACATATTGTTCAACCTTTATAAACTAAAATCACATCCAACATTTGTATATATTGATATAGTATAATACGAAATATCACCAAACATGTATAAGAATAGTACACTCCAATTAAATCTAATCCAATACAATCAAATGTTTGTGTTTTGTTGCCAAGTGTTAGCATTTCTAGATGACGGCTAATACACTCCAATTAAACTAGTATGGTTTTATAAATGTACTAGTTTCATACATGTAAAACTAGTATTGTTTTACAAATGCACTAATTTAATACACGTGAAACCAGTATGGTTTTATAAATACACTGGTTTCATAAATGTGAAACTAGTATATATTGTTTTACAAAAGTACCATACATGTAAAACTAGTATGGTTTAGTTGTTACAAAACTCACAGTTTAGTGTTGTAATATTTTTAGAAAAAAGGTCACAAATATTGAATAGTTAAAATAGCTTAATTTAATTAACGATAAGTTAAAGTAAAAATAGATCCAACGAACAACATTCTTTACTATTTATCACTGTATGTACAGAGATTTTTTTTCACTACATAGTAGCCGGACCCTTCTTTAATAGGATATGAACTTACGTTTGTGATACTTGGTGTGGTGATAGCTGCATCCATCATGCAATCCCACGTAAATCTTGTGTTGTGTGATTATTTATTTTGTCTCATCTTATTTTTCTGCTATAGACGTTAATTGCTATGAGTTATGGGTAAATATTAAGCATATCACTTCCGCGTTCATTGGTTCAAATCCCCAACATTCAAAAGTCTCTTGAGAGAGTAAGAGAAATTTAGAGAATTTTATAAAAATCATTACAAGTCTTTCCAAATCCAAATTGAATACAACCCCCTTAGTTGAGATTTCTTAGCTCCTAATAGCAAATGCATGTGTTTTTTTCATTTATTCTAGACATTCATAAGATCAATCATAGGACATTTTAAAAGAGTGACGTTGTCTTTAAACAATTTTGAATAAAGCGAATTGGAAGTTGGGGTTTTGAAATCCCGAGCAAGTAGAGCCATTAATGGAGTCCCGTGGAGATGATTTGCAAAAAAAGTGCATGAACTCCAGTTGATGATTGACAACAAACCCATCTTTGATTTCATTTGGGCAACAACATTTCTTGAATTATTATTTTTTTTTTTTTTGAGACAAATCAAAAGCCAATATACACATACAAGAAACGTAATTGTAGATAACTTACTAATAGCAGTTGGCAATGCTCAACCAGACATTGAAACTACCTATAGTAAAAAAACAATCTACCTACAGTTGGCAAATAATATATTGCTCAGCCAGGCATTGCAGCTACTTGCAGTAAACAAACAATCTACCCGCAGTTGGCAATTACTCCACACCACCAAGTGCACAGGATTTTTTTAAAGCTTACCCATAAGAATATGTAAAAAACAATAACTTGTAACCAAAAAAGCACATAAATATTCCATTGATTAAAAAATTCATCCTGCTAAACAGGATATTCAACCCTTAATTCCAAAATTTACAGCAACCTAGAGAATCAAGCTCATAAATTTAACAATAATCTGCTTAATAGCTACTTCCTTCATTGTCATTTCCATAGCCTCCTCAGTTACCACGGTAGCCGCCGCCGCCGCCGCCACTGTAACCACCATCGTCGCCGCCGCCATATCTAGTACCACTGGGTCTCTCACTAGCAAAATTCACACAAATGCTCCTCCCATTCAGCTCCTGGCCATCCATAGCCGACATGGCTGTCTGTGCAGAGTCCTCACTAGAGAAATTAACAAACCCAAAACCCCTTGATCTCCCAGAGTCTCTATCTGAAATAACCTTAGCTGTGCAACCAAAAAAGCCACCAAGAATTAACATGTTTAACCCAACAAGGTACCAAATACCAGTGAAAGAACAATAACCAGGCCAATATACTTTAATGACCAAATAAATCATCAAAATACTAAAATGATAGTCCAACTGATAATCATCCAAAGTTAAAAATGACCGAACAGTAATGATAACAAATTCAATCTTAGACAGCTATGATGAAGTACATATTCTTGGTCAACAAGAAGCATAGTTCCTGGCAGCACAGCAATAGTAAGCCTTGTCATTGACCATAAATTTTAAAACATTATATTGAGCTCATTTTTGAATTGGTTGTAAGCGCCGGACTAGTGTCGAGGACTCAAGTGCTATCAGAGCAAACCCAGTTTTCTATCTTTAATGCTGATTATAAATTAAATTTAAGTTATCGTGCAAATTTTGATTAATCAAATAGAATCATAATCATCATCTTACTATTTCTATATAACTGATTATGATTATATTAATACTCTAAATTACCATGTCACTTACTTAGAACTACTGTTCTTCAAGTTCCAGAGATGAAGTAATTAGTAACAGATGAGAAGGTGATGGCTGTATGGTGGACCAAATCAACATCATATTATATTCCTAAACAATGAAATGACAATAAACCCATTGCAGTAAATTTATAGGACATCCCAATGCTAAGGGGTGTTTTGGTCCTACAACATTCTCTAATGAGTTTAGGCAGGAAAGTACTACCCCTATGAGCTGGTAAGTAAAATGGATGAGATTCCCATTAAAGGTAGAGAAGATATCAAAGATTTTGAACAATAGAAAAGATTTGCCAGTATAAACCAATATTTATTTACTCTCTCACTCTCTGTCTGTGTCACCAATACAATCCTTGCAGTTTCCATTGAAACTGTGATATAACCTGAACCTACTCTTTCTTCATTTACCCAGCAATATTAATGACTTAACAAATCTATCTAGCTAAGCATATTTCAGTTAGTACTCCAAAAATCCATATAATCCCACTCCAAATCCAAATCAATCAAACAAGAACAATTTTATTCAAATTATACACTAGAAAGCCATTGATGAATGGAGATTAATCATGAAGAATGGCTCATTTTCAGACATGGAAACAAATTCACAGAGAGAAGCACATTAGAGCACATAAATGAAGAGTATTCAACAGAGATTTAACTACAAATGAAAAGAAATCAAGGACAAAAAAAGACTAAATGTAAAACAGTAAAAACAAACATGCCCATTAAATCAAAAATCTGTTCATCGACAGATTAGCAGAAGAAAGTTAACTTGTTTGGATTTCACAAAGAGCAACTCAGCTACTGCACAGACAAAAAAAGACTAGTAATGAAGTTCACATTTAAGACATAACAAATACATGGAACAATGAGCTCTAGGAAATGCACAGACAAAAATTCTTTAGCATTACATAACAAGACTTGGATGAAAAAAAATCCATTTTCACAAGAAAAGGCAAAGCCACTTCATTATTAGTGTTAAAAATGTAGTAGATGACAAGAGTAAAAAATATAATCAAGATGATTATGATTGTGCATAAGCTCCATTAAGACTTTCAACTTAATGCCAATACTAAATATCTGCCACCAATGCAACCTTAAAACTCACCTTCAACCACTTCACCAAAGCTAGAAAATGCTTCTTTAAGCGAGTGGTCATCAGTAGAAAATGAGAGTCCTCCAACAAAAAGCTTTGTCGACATGTAGCGAGCAGAGTTGAGCATAGATGCCATTGGCACTTGCCCGCTCTGCTTCACAAGCATACCAAGTCTGCTACAGAAGGTCATCTTGATTGTCCTACTGTTAATGGGTTTCCACCAAAACACCCCAACACCAAGAGCAATATGCAATGTCAGTTGATGTTTATTGCTTATAATAATCCATAAATAAAGAAGGAAGGAAATTCACTGTAATATATGAGTTACGCAAACATGTAAAAGGAGGCCATATTCTTCATTAATCATGTCTATTTGCAGAAAACTATAATAATATATTTACTGAATAAATCCCATGAAAAAGGCTTCATAGATCACAAATAAACACAAAATCAAAAAGATTCGTCTGTGTTCAATGAATAATATTTCATTCGTTGAAATAGTTATATAAAAACGTTTGAAAACATAACAACTACAAACAAAACAACAACGAAAAAGAAATAATAGTAGATCCATAACATATTACCTACAAAAACAGTTAAAAAGAAATTTCAACAAAGATAAACAAAAAACGAAACCAAAACAGCATATCCAGGTCCTCACATTAGAAGATAGTCGTATACAACTATACAAGTATTGAAACACTGAGACCAAAACCAGGAACGCGATCTACGAAAATTAAATTAATAATAAAATATCGCTAATTAAGAAAGCAAAACAAACAACCAAATCGAATCAACACTAAAGCACCGCATAGGAGATCATATATATATACTAGTGGTGAAGCATGTGCAAATTTGTAGTGTTAAATCTTAAATATAATACATATGTATATATATTTTTTATATATGAATACAAACTTATTTACAACATGTTTATAATAAAAAATTGTTAGTACTTCTAATGTTGCAATAAAAGTTGTAGGCCTGACAATAATCCTTAGTTTAGAAACACCCTCCAGATATTTATATTTACTGAAAGAGTATATAAAACCAACAAAAAAATAGAAAACCTTTTCCAAAGCTAGAGTATGTATACTAAAGCCTAGTAATTCAATATTTGACAAGTCATCATTTGAGTTCCATTTACTATATTTCTGATAATTTGTATCTCGTTTTCTAAATAATAAGGAATCCGTCATAAGCAAAACCACAATAGGCAGTGCATATAACCCATCAAACAACATAACAAAAGGAACCTATAATCAATTTGAGATTTCTACATCTGAAATTTGAAGCTATTTAGAACATAATACAACACCCAACCAAAATCTAAGACAAACAATGAGAGTATATCACAAAAAAAAGCTGAAAAACAATGAAGAAATTAAATAAGTTCCAACTGATTTTTTTATTAAATAAGATGAAATTGAAGATAGCCAAAAACTAAAATTATTTTCATATCATTTCCACAAATCAAATGCAACGTATCTCAATATATGCAAACAATAGAGTTCAACTTAACGTTTTTAAGTGAAAACATTACAAATTACACAAATATCCACCTGAAATAAAAAAAATAAAATAAATAACAAATCTTCCCCCAAAAATACCACCAAAAACACCAAATTAGATAGCAATAACAATAAATTAATATAGACTGATCATTCCAAAAAATCTAAATAATAACACAAATGAAAAACTCAAAAGTTAAAGAAAGTTGACATGATGCCTATGATTCCAATATCAGTTAGATCCAACATACAAAACAAGGATGCTTTTTATTTTTCTCCTTTTTTTTCTCTTTTTTTTTTAATCTTATTTTTGCCGACTCACTCTTCTCTTATTCTTATTTTTCCACCTCTTCAACTCTTCCACTTGCAACCTAGCATAGCTTTGCCACCTTTAATCCCAAATTGCCATTGTCCCATTTATTTAATTATTTTATCTAAACTTATCTGCACCAAAATGGGTCTATCTTAGACTCGAGCTCGAGCTGGGGTTCAGACTCAGGTCATGTGTTTGGGCTATGATATTGGGATTGAGAAAATTTCTCGAATTGGAGTATTACATGTTCACTAACCTCTAATTGTATTACAAATTATAAATGAAATAAGATATATAAAATCACGTTTATACCCTTATCTATTAATTGAGCACATACTTTTCTTGGTAATTTTGAAATAGTTACAGGATATATATGTTATTTCAATACAAAAGAAAATATGAGGAGCTATAATTAGAGAATCATTCACAAAAGGGGAAAAACCAGTGCAAGAACTATAATGCTACTGCAAATCATATGTATAAAACAGTGGGGAAAGAGAAAAAAGGAGATATATATACCACGCAATATTACCTCAAAGTTTTTGTACCCATTACTGTTTGAGGATGAAGAAGGAGCAACCTAAAAAAGAGTAAAAATCATAAATTTACTAACTACAGTAACATAAATAAATAAAATAAAAAACAAAAAACAAATACTGTATTTGGGCTAAAAAAAATGATAATCTGATTGAAAAAAAAAAAAAAAAAAAAAAAAAAAAAGGAAGAAAAGGATTAAGGTTTTGTGAACAGAACATCACATGTGCATACAGAAATTTATAGTTTCCAAACATTGAACCACTGGGATTGGGTACACAATGTATTCATTTTTTTTGAACAACAGCCATTTTATTAAAGGCACAAGGCAAGAAAACAACAACAACAACAGACAACCAGGGGGTAAACACTGCCCACACCAGCAACAACAGGAACAGCTGCAGCAGAACCCAAAGCAAAACAGCCCCCTGCCAAAAAAACAGCAAAGACGCACCAGACAGCAAGAAAACAAAACAAGCAAGACCCCAACCTGAACAATGTATTCATTCATTCATTCGACAAAATTTAACACCGATAAACCACTCAAACAGGAATGCATATGCTCATACAAACAAAGAAGCGGTACCAAATATTTAAATTGCCCCATTCGTAATATTTTCCCACAACCTCATTGACAGAACAGAAAAACAACTCAAATTTTATAGGCCACCTAAACATGTCCAAACAGAATGACCTTTTAGTTAAAAGTCACATTTGGCCTAATTCTTGGTCATTCAGTACTTCACATATGCTGCACACTTATGATATAATCCAAATCTATGTTGGTAAATCTTAAGTTTATATGGAAAATACAATATATCATATTCTTCCTAATTATATCAAAAACCATGCAATTGTATGAAAAAGAGAGCATGAAAAGGAGATAGATGTGCAGTTATCACTAACTGAGTGTCTTAAATCAGGTTGAGTGACTGAATCCATAATGCCTTGAGCTTCCAGGAAGCGACTCAGATGCTTATCATCCAAAAGTTCCTGTCAAAAGTACATTAAAATCAAAAGGGGAAAAAAAAGAAAACACTAAGTTAAGAACTAATAACACAAAAAGCAAAATTCCCAATTAAAGATTAGAAATTGGGAACAATGAAAAATGGAACGCACAGACAGAAAAGCTCTGTATTTTTGCCACTCAGAAACACAATCTTCTTTGTCCCACTGACCCTTCACAAACTTCTCCGAGTTACCACCTGCACACAATACAAAAAAAATAAAAATAAAAATCCCCACTTAACAGACCCAAATAAAAAAAGAAGAGGGTTTTTAAAGACCCAAAAACAGAGGCCATGAAGACTTGTTAAAGCAATTGTGATGAGCAAAAGACGAAGTAGAAGAGTCTTGTTTTCCTCTCTTGCTCATACCCATCTACCACCACTAAATTAAGTTAGGCACTACTAAATTGTAAACACAATAACTTCTCAACATCTATCATTAAACACTCAAAAGAGAAGATACGACTGACAGCCACTTACCTCAACCGTTGATCGTCGCCAGAATCTGACTCGTCGTGCCACCACCCCACCGATTTCTGCGGCTCGAACACAATCTGACTTATACAAATTAAAAACCCAGATGCAAAAAAGACACAAAATTAAAAACCTAGATACAAAAAGAACGGAAATTTAAAACCCAGATAAATAATGTTAAAAAGAGATAAATTCATTCATCAAACAATGAATTGGACACGGAAACTGAAAAATCGTGAGATTATTCTGACCTTGTTTGAGATGGTGCCGGCGGAGAAGATCACCGATAGAGAGAGAAGAAGATGAGAAGAGGGATAGAATTTGATTTATGAATTGGAAAATGACACAGAGGTAAATAAAGCAGTTGTGCAAACGAAGAAAAAAGTTGAATTCGAGTCATATGAGAAAGAGATTCACATCTGAGAAGGATACAGAGGGAAACTGAATTAGAGAAAGGGCAAAAGAAAGAAGGGGATAGAGAGGGAAATAAGGCAAATGGTCACACCATGAATTGCCCTTTTGAAAAAATAAGGCGCGTTTATATATATAGGATATAGAGAGAGAGAGATGCGAGCTAGAGTTTATCGAAAGAGAGAGATTATACCTCTTGAAGAAGAAATCGAAACAGAGATTTGTGAGAAGTGAACATTTCTTGAATTTTTGGCCATGACAGTCTGCATCAACAAGATAAAATGATTGATAGATTCAAACGTCGATCTCCTCGACGCGGTGGGAGGCTGGACCTTAGAGGAGGGGTAGATTTGGCAGAGAAGCAGAGGATTAGGGATTTGGATTTTGGAGTGATGGAGAGAGACGAGGGCAGCGACCCTTGTTTTTGTTTCAGTGAAACCGACTGTAATCAGTTTTCGGTTTCTTTTTCTTTTTAATTGATAAATTGTTTATTTGCTCTCTGTTTAATCTCAACCATCAGATATGAATTATGGTTCATCCGATGGCTCAAATTTTTCCAAGAAAATCACTGCATCATGCAGCGATTTTTTTTCACTGCATTGTAGCAAATCCCGATATTTATAGGTTTTCATCGACTTTTAAATATAATATATACTTTATTGTAACAAAATTATATTTCTTATGTAAAAAACAAAAATTTATTGTTAATGTCTATGAAACTTAAACGAAAATATTCATGTTTATATACATGATTTTAAAATTTTTATTTGTTTTTTATTATAATATATTTTTCAATATAAAAACAATTATGTGTCTAAAAGTTTTTATAATTAGTCGAGATACGACAATAATAATAACATCTACACATCTCTGTAAAAGTATGACAATATATATAAAAAATCTACCTAAAATTAATTTAAGTTACCAAGACAAAATTTAAAAACCGCACATAATTGAAGTTATCGTTTGATTTATTTCAGTGTTGTTTAGTTGCTTTGATAATGGCAGTAAAAAAAAATAAAATCTTTCATCCTTAATTGCATTGTCAATAGAGAATTGTTTTATTTTATATCATTTTTTATTTTAACATTTATTATTATTCTTATTATTATTATAGATCACTAATGTTTGTATTTGTTTTTAAGGTTATTTGCAATAACATGCCCTGATGTTTTACAAAAAGGTTTAATATTCAACTAAGAGCTTTTGTTGCAGCAGACCCCCTTATCCACAGTTGACTTCCATCCAATTTAACCGTTGAAAAGTCCTTAATGCCCATACACTTTATAGAAAAAGTCTTAATTGCCCTGTCTTATAAATTGTTATTACAGTGTATTTGGTGCACCTAATAAACCATGAGTGAACGAAACATAGGTAACCCAACTAACTTCACACTGGAACAATACAATATTACCCCACTCTTTCTAGCCAAACATTATGCTACCAATATCTTTGCACAATCCAAGTATCCCTGCCAAATATCAAAGTAATGGTCTAAAAAAGTTGAAATTAATGGTCTAAAAATGTTTTTACACAATAAAAATAACAAAAAATTAATCACAAAAGGTTCACCTTCAACTAATGTTTTAAAAAGCAAAAGACAGTGTGAGGCGATCATGCCCTTACAAGGCAAGGTGGCCGCCCCAATTCGAAAATGATAAAAAAATAAAATAAATAAATAAATAAAATAGGATACAGGATACATTTAGTACCGTTTGGAAGAGCTTCTCTACTGGCTAAAAGAACTTTTTAATTAAAAAAGCTCATTTCAATTTTTTCTTGTCGTTTGGTTGTCACTCGGTAGAACTTTTGAATGATTAAAAAAATTTGTTTTACGTTTTTACGTCTACTTGGAGAAGCACAAATTTTAGGCTTTTCCAAGTAAATCTATTTGAGTTTTTTTTAATAACATTAAAATGTATGATAAACCCTATCATTTAAAATTGTTTTTGAATATTTTAATAATCCTACCATTTAAAAAAGCTTTTTTTAATTGACAACCAAACGATCAACAACTTCCCATTAAAAGCTCTACTTAAAGAAGTTCTACTTTAAAATATCAACTAAAAGATCTATTTGAAGAAACTCTTCCAAATGGAGCCTTAGGATTGTTCTAATATATATATAGGAATTAGCAACCTTAATTAATAACTATCTCTAAAAACATTATTCGATCATTTTGCAAAGAGGAAGAGAGGACTACCTGTAATATAGGAACAGCAGCAAGGTTATCGACAGTTTCCTTTGAAATATCTAGAGGCAGCGCCATATGAGCAGACACATAATCCACAAGATGAGCATATATAAATTCTGAATGCTGTAAACATAATGAACGGATTCTAGTAATTTGTATCATTAATGTAGAAGACTTGACATAAGTAGACATGCATAAAAATAATATTTGCCAATAATGATCAGCAGCTTTGTATGCAAATAATTAAGCTACGAATTATAACAGGAGAGAAATGTTTATAATAGAAAGCTTATTTAATCAAACATTTAATTTGATATAACTTTCAATAAGCCACACCATCATCAATTGAAGCATTCTAATGTGAATATTGTTTATATTTCCAAATATTTCTTTTATCAGTTTAAACAAACATACCATTGATGTAATATTGCCATCCCAATATGTATACTTTATACCCTTAAGTTTTCCGGTTTTGCACAGGTCATCAATAAGTTTTGTCACCAAGGCACCCTAATCAAAGAGAGAAGAGAATGTAATCAGATAATAGAGTAAACGATAATTACTCTCAAAAATTTGTACCATGAAAACTCACATCATTATCCTCTTTTCCTGTCCTACTAGGATAGCCAACAATGAAGCCCACTACATTATGTTTAGAAGCCTGAATAGAAATGGAAAAAAGAAAAGACATGGTTAATAAACTTATTTTAATCCTTCTAGCCATAAGGTCACAGTTTTAGCTTACATTATAAAAAAATAAAATATCAAAAACAAAAGAAATTGCAATATGCATGTTGATAAATTGATACATATCAATTTGATCAAGTCAAATGTTACTTGCAATCATATTTACATATATTAAAACAACTCAAACCAAATAACATAGCTATAATTCATAATGAAATATATTATTGAGAACTAAACCGTGGATCTCATTTTTTTTAAATGTTTGAACTTCAATAAAATTGAAAACAGAACCGTACACTTTTTAGGTTTCAATTTTTTATGCCAACCCATACATAACTTATTACGGAACCACTTCACAAACATATTTGTCAAAGGCGTTAGGCGCCAAAGGGCCCTTGGAGCCTGAGGCAATTTTTTATGCCAACCCATACATAACTTATTATGTAACCACTTCACAAACATATTTGTCAAAGGAATTAAGCGCAAGGCGCAAGGCGCAAGGCGCGCGCCCAATTGAGGCGAGGCGCAACCTAATAGATTTTATAAATTTCTCATTTTTCTCTTAAAAAAATAAAAAGTACAGAGATGCATTAGTTATGCATAATATAATTTCCTACTCTTCAAAAAAAAATCAAAATTAAGTGCTTTGCAGCACATAATATTCTCCATACACCCACCCAAAACAAATAAAAACCTAATTTTCTTTATTGAAAAAATACAAAGCCTAAAAACCCTAACCAGCCACCATTTCAAACAAACAAAACTCTAGCAGCCATTATTTCAAAGTTCAAACAAACAAAACCCTAGCAGCCACTTTTCAAAAAAGACAACCCAGCAGCCATTATTTCAAACAAACAAAACCCTAGCAGCGGCCACCACCACCAACCCTCAGCTCCAACCATTGCCCGTGCTCCAGTGACATACTACTAGACTCGGACCTTGCTAGCGACTGGTAGACAGCCGTCCGATCTTGCTGGCAACACTCTGACGATTTCAAAAATGAAAAAAACTCCACTTCTATCAGGCACGCCTGGGCACCTAGGCGCCTAGGTAGGACAGGTGCTCGCCTGGCACAAGGGACTGCACCTGGCATGTCTCAAGGCGCAACCCTTGGGCCCTGAGTTGCCCGGCGCCTAGGGCCCTAGACACGCTTGTGACAACTATGTTCACAAATTAATTGAACTTTCAAGGAGAAATAATAAATAAAACACAATGAAAAAGAATGTATAGAGCAATCACAAAATTTACCAAAGATTTAAATTTGTTTGCCATTGGACCCATCTGATTTTGCTGCCTATGCAAAGCCCTGTAGTGTTGGCAAAATCCACATTACACATGAATAAAACATAAACATAATAATATTGAGAAACCAATTGTAAACACTACGGGCACATTTGGTGCATTGCACTATTATATATTTACAGGAATTTACAATATTAAAATAAATATAATATGTTATAAAAAAAAACAAAAAAAAAATAATAATAATAATAAGAACAATAAATTGCAGCAACCGGTTTTAACCAGTTGCAGCACATTACTTGATTAAACTTTGGCTGCCTCCTGTTTCCACTAATTGTCTTTTATTATATTCAACCACTAAGGAAAAACTAAAATATATATATATATATATAAAACATCTAAATTCTTATTTTTTGTTAAAGTGAGGTGCTTCTTAAAAGAGAATACCTTAAAGGAATTACAGCATTTATGTTAACCGGGTCTGACATAGCCAAGGCCACATAATTATCACCAACATTCAAACCTATAAATCCACCACTCTTTTCATAAACGCAGCAATCATATCTGGGTGGCATAGCTTTCCTCCTCAGCGATTCCTTAAATAAGTTCAAAGGCTTCACAAACTTCATCTGACACACAATTCATGGTTCCCAAAATTAATAGAGAAGACAAAAACAAATACGGTGAATCGAATTTAAACTTGCTACGAAATCAAACCGGCGAGAAAGATATCCTAATTAAAAAAAATGCCGGCTGAGCAAGAAAACATCAAAAATGAGAAGATTAAAAGATTAGATACGTTTTAATCCCAAAAATATAAGCAATTTAAAATAATAATAATAATAATAAAACAATGAATAGCTTAACATACCTTATGCTATTCTGTGTGAGATGGATAAGATGGCGGAGAAGTAGTGCGCGGCGAGGGGCGAGAGGCGAGAGGCGTGAAGTTTGAAATAATAAAAGGCCAGGGTTTTCTAAGAAGTTTCAAAATTACATTTATACCTTCGGATCTGATGAATCAGATTTGCACCGATATTGACATCTATAAATATGACAAGCGCACCTATATTTATAAGTACAGCCATGTCTAAAATTTAAAATTAAAACATTACTATAAATACGCATCTTAATACCAATAGTATCCTTATTTAAATGAATGTTTTCATTTTGAGTGGTGCTATTGGTAACTCACTGATGATCTACTAATGCCCCAATTTTTAAAATTCAAAAAATTTATTTGATATATTTCCAAAACTACCTTTGTTTATTTCTCCTCCAAACCTAATCTCTCTCTCTATATATATATACACTAGTAGCCCGCATGATGTGCAGGCATTATAAAATAAAATTTGAAAAATCATATAAGTTGGCATGATCCTAATTCACAATTTTAATTTGTCATATTTTCATATTTTTTATATATAAAATTAAAATTTTCATGACTGAGTGACTGTCCACAGACGGTACAAGGACTTTCAGCCATAGAATCAATATCCATTTTCTGATGTGCAGTAAAGATATTGTTTGTGGATGTGGAGTTTGATTAGAATTCTCTTTGTAGAACAATTATTATTGCATTGGATGTCTCTTAAAATAATTTTGGTAAGGAATATAAATATCTTATTAAACAAATGTCAAATATGGGGTAATATTATATTCTGATAAAAAAAGAAGACTAAAAAAAAACTCTTTCCTATCCAATAGTAAATGTTAAATTCATTATTTACGAATATTAATAATAATAATCAATAAATTAAGAATACTAATTACATTTTGATAAAAAAAAATAAATAAAAACCTTTCCTATCCAATAAGTGTTAAATTCATTAATGATTGAATTATTGATGTTGTTAATAAATAACCAATTATATTATGATAAAAAAAAACTAATTATAAAACAATAAAGCAAGATGAACCGGTTCTTAAGTAGTTAATCAATCTGATTTTAATTAAATCATTATCAATTATAATGATGATTATTATCTCTAACAATCCGTTAAGGAAACTCATAGGTCTCCAATATCATTAATAATATAGACTCTCCATTTCTATCTCCATTATTCCAATTTAGACGAACATATTCTTTAAGGATTATTTAATTTATTATATAGGTTAATTAAAAATTATTTACTGTATTAATTGAAAAGCTCTCTATCTCTTTAGCAATATATATATTATCATTAATATATTTCCATCGATATACTTTTAAAATTAACCATTAATTCCATAAAAAATATATTAAAAAAAAAACAGATTACCATTAATTTGGTAATACAATTAATATTTTAATTTATTTTGTAAAATATTTATTTATTGCCATTTATAAGAATAATTAAAATTCAAAAACTTTTATTTTTAGAAATAATCATATTGTATTTAATGCATAGTTAATATATTTTAAACAATCTAAAAGGAAAGAAAACAAAAAGGTAAAAAAAAAAAAAATAGAAAAAGAATTATAAATATTTATAATTATATAGAGATAAATAACTATTGAGATTAGCTATTTACAATACTTTTTTTTTCACATTTTTTTTCTTAAGACATTTCATTTTTTAATATTCACATTCATTTCATTTCATTTCATTTTACAATCCAAGTGATAAATTAATTTATTTTTCCACACTTATTTTCTAAAAACATTCTTTTTTTTTTTAATAAATTATTTATTAGATTTGTTTTAAGCGTCCGTCTCATAGATAATTCAATAAAAAAAATAAAAGGTGAAGAATTTTATGGAGATGCAAATAGTAGTAGGAGTTATTTGTTTAATATCTTACAAAAAAAAAAAATTATTTATTACCCCATATATATATATATATATAATTAAGAGTGTATTTCATATATTTAGAAAATAAATCTATTGAATGAATGCAATAATTAATGTTATAATGTGTTACCATTAATAATTGATCAAAAACTATTATTTTAATTTTTTTTGAAACCATTATTTTAATTATTTGTTATGTTATCATAATATCATTAATATTTTACAATTAAATATGTTTTTAGAATTTTGCATTAATTCTTTTAAAAAAAACCGATTACTATTAATTTGGTATTACAATTGATTTTTTTTGAAAAATATTTATTTATTATCATT
Organism: Acer campestre; assembly: GCA_954870605.1. Taxonomy (NCBI): domain Eukaryota; kingdom Viridiplantae; phylum Streptophyta; class Magnoliopsida; order Sapindales; family Sapindaceae; genus Acer; species Acer campestre. The sequence continues at coordinate 20,637,477 of OX940810.1, forward strand.
TATATGGATAATTAAAATTCAAAATCAATTATTTTTGGAATAATAATCTTGTATTCAATGCGTAATTAATACATTCTAAAAAACCCAAAAGAAAAGAGAATAAAAAGGTTAAAAAATATAAAGAAAAAAATACCAAAAATATTGTATAAATTACCTTAAAAAGATCCTGGGAAAAATCGGGTATTGGATACCCAAAAACCGGAGTAGATACAGTATTTTTTTTAAGAGACAATACAATGCTACACTTAGAACCAAGAATATAACCCTAATATTTATTTATAGTAATAGTATGTCTATCGAATCCATCATTCATAAGTACAAAATACATCATAAGTCTCGATTGGTTCATTGATTTTCTACATTGGTGGTTATGGGCATGATGCTAGCCTTATCGGATGGTTCCATAATAAACACCTTAGTGAACAGCTAATTGAAAATCCGAGACCACCAAAGTTAAAATTCCATGATTAATCCAATGTGTTTCGTCCAAAAGAAAGAGAGATTAAAATTATTCAATAAAATATTAAAACAAAATTCGTAGAAATTACTCTCACCACCCAACGCCATCAAATTCCCCACTGCTTGTTTTGAGTTTGCTCATGAGGGAGAATCAATAGAATGAGATGAAAAAAAAAAAAAAAAAAACTAAAACTAAAACTAAAACTAAATGATTAAAATTATTCAAAATATTAAAAAAAAAAATCTATAGAAATTCCTCTTACCACCCAACGGCATCCAATTCTCCAAAAATATGAGATTTTGGATGGTTTTTATAGGGAAAATTGAGGGAGATGAAAGGGCATAAATGGTTGAGAGAGAGAGAGAGAGAGAGAGAGAGAGAGAGAAGATATACCAATGGTTTAAATAATTTATTTATTGTATTTATTAATTGTAATCATGAGTGCCTATTTAACTTGCGTATTAATACAGAGTGCCTATTGACCTGATTTGTTAATATAGATAGAAATTAATGTATTTAAATCTAAAGCTCTTTTAAGATAAAATTTGAGTGGAATGTGGCATTGATTTAGATTCCAATTTGAATTTTGAAACTTCCATGCTTTTCATTTTCCATGTATTGTGTTTTGAAACTTTCAAGCCCATGTATTATTTGTTTCTTTTAAGATAGTGTTTTAATGATCAATATAATTATAATTTAAAGCTAGAATATCAAACGAATCAAAAATCATATATATGGAAATGGACGCTACGAAAGTCTATTGTTATTATTATTATTACATGATAATATATGATATATGATATATGATATATAATTGCCATGCGTCGCAATCACATCAAAAGTATATACAAAAAATCTATTATTATTATATTATGAAATTAAAAACCGTAAAGTATTCCAATGACCAAACATTAGATCCATCCCCTAGAATTTGGCTTATCATTTAATGACCTCAAATGGTTGTGTAAATTTTATATATTATATAATTATATATCTATACAATTAATTTTATATATTATATTATTAAATAGGTTATAAATTTATAATTAATAATTAATACAAATTTAATGATAAAGCAACTACATGACAACACGTGTCAAGGTGAGGTTTCCATTTTAATATATCTATACAATTAATTTTATATATTATATTATTAAATAGGTTATAAATTTATAATTAATAATTAATACAAATTTAATGATAAAGCAACTACATGACGACACGTGTCAATGTGAGGTTCCATTTTACTATATTATATAGATATAAATATTAAGGTATGTACCTTTTTTTTCTCCATTTCTTTTATGATGCTATCAGTTTCTTTAATAATATTCGTTGTATGCAATAAAATAAGCAAATAAAATTAGGGTTTAAAACATTAAAAAAAAAAAAAAAAAACTTTTTTCAGATAAACACAATATTCATGGATGTGGGGTTTTGATAGAATTTAATTTTACCATATTGTAATAAACGAAATGAAGGGAAAAAAAAAATTGCAATTGAGGGGTGCTAGATGTGTGTGAGAGAGAAGTTTTTTTTTTTTTTTTTGAAAATATATAGAGAGCATTTATGGGGTGAGTTAAGTTTGGAAGATAATTAAAAGGGGCAGTATAGAAAATAAATCAAGTAGATTTTTGAATTTTAAAAACTGAGGCATTATTAGATCATTGGCGGTGATTTTCGGTCCCCTTCTTCCGATGAATAAGTAGTTGTATATATAGGTCCTGTTTGCTTGCCATGCACTCCTATAATTTCAGTCTAGGGTTTGGCCAATCCAGGATCCTCTTCTTTTTAGGAGATAATCTCGGAGCTTTACATGTAGAATCCAATCTTTCCTTCCTAGGAGGAGTCAATCTCGTGATCAAATTGTTACCTTCCTAGTAGGATTCTTACTATGTTGACCTGCTCAAAATAGGACTCTCTGGTGGGAAAGAGTATATCTCCTCTGTACGGCAGCGTTTTAATGGGTCTTTTATGGAGTTTTTAGTTTCTGATATGAGAATCTTGCTGCTTAGTATCTTCCTGCTTGGCGGGCTAGCTATATCAGAAAGTGCAAGCCAGTAGGCACCCAGCTGATGGAGTAGGGGGATGTCTAGCTGGTATTATAGCGGGATGCTCAGTGGAACTCCGTGTCGGGGTGCTGCAGGGTTTATAGGAGACCAAGGTATGACGGGGTTGGACCCCGCTACGGGTTCTAACGAGTACCCCGGCTTGGGACGTTGCTTATGAATCGAGATGTTGGCGGGGCCCTAAAGAAGCTGAGGGAAGGCTGGGTCGAACCCCGCTGGAGGGGGTGTGCACTCGGATCAGTCGGAGTCCGCCTTTTATCGGGGTAACCGGATGGTGTCTGTATTCCTATAATCTCCTTGTGTCGAGGTGGAAAATTCTTCCTTGGTCATTTGCCAATTTTGGCGGTTAACAAAAGCAAAAACACAGATGAATATCGGTTTGACCTTGATTGGAAATGCTTTAGATAGATAGGTGTTGAAATAGTTTGCATGTTAAAATCATAATTACTCCTAGTATATATGTTTGAAGCATTCATACACACACATTTTGCTTATAGTGCTTGATTCATTAGCAATGTGAGAATATTTATGAAAGATTAATGAAAATCTATTATTCTCTCTTGTACTTTGAAAAGTAATGAAATATCTTCTCTTATTGCTTGAATGTGTGAATGTGTGAAGTCTCTTGTAAACAAATCTACTTATTGATTACTATGTGGAACATATGTTAAGGGGGAGCTTAGTTTATTCAACTTCGCTTTCTATACGATTTGTTTGCTTAATATCTCGTACTTTATCTCACGTTTCCTTTTTCTATTCCTTGACAAAAAGGGGGAGAAAATGGTGTTATCTGAAAATCGTTAATGGGATGGAATTCCAAATAACCACTTTAAAAGGACCAAGATCGAGATTGATCCTAGTCGGAGGGGTATCACGTAGTTTGATACCGATTATGTCCCTATCAATGCGAGTACAATATGGAATATAAGAAATCAAACAAAAATAAGCTTTTATTGATTTTCCCTTTGCATTACAGATATATAAACCATGTACTTAGGGGTCATAACAATGTATGGAGATTGGGTAAGTAATGGAGATGGTGGTGATGGCGAATCTATGCCTGTTGATAAGTAGAGCTTGAATGTGGGATTTCTGGATAAGAATTTTCGGTCTTTTTCTAGTGAATAAGACGTTGTATATATATCGGTCATGTTCGTTGCCATGCATTCCTATAATTTCGGTCAAGGGTTTGGCTCACGCAGGATTCTCCTCTTTTTTGGAGATAATCTCGGAGTCTTTCGTGTGGAATCTAGTCTTTCCTTCCTAGGAGGAGTCAATCTCGTGACCAGATCGTTACCTTCCTAGTAGGATTCTAACTGAGTTGACCTGCTTAAAATTGGACTCTCTAGCGGGAAGGAGTATATCTCCTCTGTACGGCAGCGTTTTAATGGGTCTTTTATGGAGCTTTTAGTTTATGATATGAGAATTTTGCTGCCTGTTATCTTCTTGCTTGAAGGGCTGGCTGTATCAGAAAGTGCAAGCCAGTAGGCATCTAGATGGTGTAGTAGGGGATACCTTAGCTGGTATTATACCGAGACACTTTCATGGTACTCTGCGTTGGGATGCTGCGTGGTTCTTATATTAGGATGCTCAATGGAACTCCGCGTCGGGGTGCTGCGGGGTCTATGGGAAGCCCAGTCATAGCGGGGTTGGATCCCGCAATGAGGTCTAGTGAGTAGTCCGGCTCGCGGCCATATTTCTGAATTAGATGCTAGCGGGGTCCTAAAAAACTAGAGGAAGGCTGGTTTGGATCCCGCTGGAGGGAATGTGCACTCGGATCAGTCGGGGTCCACTTTGTCGGGGTAGCCGGATGGTGTTCGTACTCTTATACCTTTTTTGTGTTTAGGTGGAAAAATCTTCTTTGGTCTTTCGCCAATTTTGGCGGTTAACAGAAGTCCCCCCTGACTTGGACACTGATACCTTGTCGGGGTCGGAGTCGGAGTCAGGATCTTATCATTACTTGAAAGATTTTCTGCCTTATCTGCGTACTTACTTGTCTGACTAGGTTTCCACTTAGGAGGAGGAAATCTTTATTTTGTACGTTATAACTGGTTGCGTGTCGATCACTGATTGGGTTCCTCGTTTTTCAAAAAGAGCTGTTTTGGCACGATTAATGCAGAAAACTCTTCTACCCATTCTTCCAGTCACCGATTCCAATTTCCTGGTGTGTAACCGTCATCCTTTCTCTATAAATAGACCGGCTTCGCTGGTGCTTCCTTTCTTACTTCTAATTTTCAAAAATTACAACTGAGAACAAACCCTTTCTGATTTGCTTTCTTTCTCCCTCACTTTACAACCTTCTAGAAATCTTTTCTTTACTCTCCTCTTCTTCAATGGCTTCCCCTTCTAGACATCCTATTTTTCAAGAAGATGCTGCTGAGCAAAACCCTCTTGCGATGGCGACCTCCACTTATCTTGACCCTATCTCACCACCCCAGTCCGATAGTATAGACACCCTCTTCAACATGGAGAAAGGCGATGTGGAGGAAGACTCCCTTACCTCGAAAAAGAGGAAGCGGGGTCGAGAGGGGGATGGGGTTGCTAATGATACCCCGCGGGCTCAGCGTCATCGTTCTACTTGAAACCCCCGAATTGGGTCGGGTTTTCGCAATCAACCAGAAGACCTGGTCTTGATCGGTGATGAAGTGGGTGCCACAAAGTCTGGCAGTGGTAATGGAGGCAACGATGAGAAGGTTTCTCTAGTCGGGGTCCAGGCCGGCTCCTTCGCCCTCTTTCATGACGGGAGAATAGTTCCTTATTCTGTCAGCACCCTAGATACCCTGGCCTAGTTGAGGGAGGAGTACAAGATTTCAGACAACATTACCCTCTCTCTTCCTCATCGGGGCTACGACGTCTATACCCCGCCTCAAGATCGCATGTTGATCCACAAGGTGGCCTTTGAATGCAGTGTTCGACTGCCACTACACCCCACACTACGCCGGGCTCTTGTCGCGTTGGAGTTAGCCCCCCTTCAGATCTCGCCAGGGTTCTGGAAGCACCTGACGGGGTTCCTGTTCCTGGTGCTCTAGAAGGAGCAATGCGAGAAGGATCACATCGAGAGAGAGCGGGGATTGGATGAACTCCGCTACCTCTTCAACATCGCCAGTATGGTGCCCGGGGTCAATTTTACTTGAGGGCAAACAACGACATGAAGTTTATTGTCCCAGGGGCAAACGTGAAGTATGTCGCGCCCTGGAAGGAAGAATGATTCGTGGTGGAGGGCGAGTGGGGGCGCACCGCCTTTATTGGGGGTCATGAATACCCCATCCCTACTCTGTTCACAGTGAGGGACAAGTGGGCGAAGGGGGTGCTAACTCCTGAATCCCGGGATATCCTTGAGAGGATCATGAAGAGGGGGTATACTAATATGCAATATCCCACTCTTGACCCCTTCGAATGAGGCAGATTAAAGTGATACCTGAGGATCTCCATCGCTCTTCCTAGTAAGTTGACTACATCTTGCTCTTCTGCTTTTTCACTTACATATTCTCCTTCTTCTTCTTCTTCTTACTAAGTTTTTTTTTTTTTTTTTTGCAATGTCGGCTACCCGATAGTAGCGAGGTCTCCCTCATCCTCTAGGACAGGGGATCTGGCTCTACCTACTGACGCCTCTCCCGTTCCTTCTCCTCCTCCTCCTTCTATCATGGCTAAAGATGGATCGGGGTCCACACGGACTGGAACCGACCCTTTCCCTCCTCCAGCTCCATCAAGAATTGCTCTAGCGGGGTCTAGGGCCAAGACTCATGTTCGTCCTTCCACTGCTCCCCTATCACGTTCAAAAATCAAGGAGATGCTTGTTCGAGCAGCTAAAACCCGGGAATCTGGGAAGCGAGCTCAGAAAAAGGGTCGAGATGCTGCTCCTCCTGCTACCGAGAAGCTACCTGCTACTTCTTCCTCTGCTGTACCCTTCAAAGACCGTGCTAGAAGTGCGGACAAGGGAGAAACTGCCTTCCTTCCTACTCCTCTTGCTGATGTCCCCTCCGGATCGGGGTATCCCGATTTGTAGCCTTATGCCCTGGTGGAAGTTTGATGGACATGGCCAAGCTTCCTACTGATATCTTGGTCACCAATGGGGCATCGATTCTGGCTGAGGTAGACTCCCACCTCTTTTTTACTGTTACTTTCTTCTTTTTTGGCGAAAGAACTAAATCCCCCCCCCCCCCCCCCCCCCTTTTTCTTTTTACAGGGCTTCAAATTTGCCATAGCCATGGAGAGGCAGCTGCTGACTTTGAGAGAGGCTCACATCGGCCTTCAAGCAAAGCTGGAAGATACTCAGCAGGAGCTGGTTCAGACACAGCAAAGTGTGGCCCATTTACTTCAGGAAGCCAAGGCATCTGAGAAGCGAGGCAGGAAGGCTTGGTGGTTATCAGGCGCCTTGAGCGTTGCTTAAACACTGAAACCATCAAGTCCTTGCGCCGTAAAGAGGAGAGGGAGCGCATAAAAGTTGAGAAGAAGCTGCTATTAGATGAGAACCAGCTTCTGCGAGATGCCTTAGTAGACCTGGAGGCTCAACAGGGGCCTTCATTCGAGGATAGCTACTTCACAGCCTGCTACGAGGTGGCCACAGCCTTGCCTCCTCCCTTCAACCTCGAAGTAGCCTTGAACTGGGACCGGGAGCAAATAATGGCGAAAGCTGCTCAGCTGGCAAGAGGGGATCAAGAAACAGAGGCCCCTTCACAGGAGGTAGCTCACCCGGCTCAAGGAGCTGGCATAGCTGCAGAGATCCAACTTGATGGCACTGAGGGAACTGCTCAAGATCCTTCTACCATTGAAGAACAAGTGGTGGATCCCGTGTCTACCTCAGGAGTAGTCCTGGTGGAGGAGGAGAATGAGGAGCCAGCTAGATCTTGGGTCCCAGTAATTGAAGGGACCCGGATTGAGTCTTCTGTTGTGGAGGAGGGCGCTGCCATTCAAGTCGCAGAGGTTGAAGGGGCCCAAAATGACGCAGTAGCCACGGGCTTAGTAGATGAGGCAGCCGGTCAAGGAGAGCATTTGGAGGGAGAAAAAGAAGACTGATCCGGCCCTTTTCGTTGTATATATATTTTTAGGAGTTTTACATATACATTTTGTAGCCTGACTTGGGAGCTGGGCACCCCGTTCTATTTAATATAGCAGCTTCATTTTTCTGATCCATACTTGTGTCTTGGTTTCTCTTGTACTTAGAAATTTTCCACAACATATAAATTTGTGAACAAGTTGATCCCGAACAAATAACTGATACTTAATAGAATTGACCATAAGATGCTTAGATTTTGTAGTCGTAGGGACCAGCGAGGTCTGACACTACTCAAATCCTCCTTTAATCGGATTCTCATGAACATGTAACAGTAAAAAATGTAAGCATCCTGTCGAGGAAGCCTGATACTTGCAACAATTTAACTTGATGAAGATAAATTTCTAAGTTCCCTCTTGTTAACTGCCTTTTCTGGCAGAGGACCAAAGAAGAATTTTCCACCTCAACACAAGAAGGGTATAGGAGTACGAACACCATCTGGCTACCCCGACAAAGTGGACCTCGACTGATCCGAGTGCACATCCCCTCCAACGGGGTCCAACCCAGCCTTCTTCCAGTTTATTTCTTAGGACCCCACCAGCATCTTAGTTCAGAAATATGGCCACGAGCCAGACTTCTCACTAGAACTCACAGCGAGGTCTAGCCCCGCTAAGACCGGGCTTCCGCTGGACCCCGCAGCACCCCGCAGTACCCCGCTAGACCCCACAGTACCCCGCGGTACCCCGCAGGACCCCGCAGTACCCCGTACCCTGTGACTGGTCCTCCAAACTCCTCCCGACTACCTGGCTTAGAAGGCATCAATAAAGGAGGGAGTAATACCAAGGAAGAGCTTGACCACACCAAGAGTTTAAGTAAACAAGGAAATTGCCTTGTTTCCCGCCATTCAAGAGTCCTATATTAAAGAGGAGTCAACTCTTTCAATTCTAAAAGGAATCACTTGATTCTGGGGAATCAATCCCACGATCTTCTCGCCTATCAACATGGAAACGCCCCGTAAATTGCTAGGTTATTGGATTGAATTTAGGGGAGTGAGCAACAAGAAATAAGACCTATATATATGACATGATTTTCGACAGTGAAGTGATCATCTTCTTTTGCTAGCATCTTCTTTTTGGCTTCTTTTCGCAGAGGTGGCTGGGGGCTTCTTCCCCAACAAGGCTACCTTTTATTCTTCTTTTCTACTGGTTAGAGGAAAGGGCCGATGCCCACATATTATTGTAAGCTCTCTGAAGCACTTATGTTGTATTATTCTCCTACTTGTGTAAGCTCCCCGGAGCACGCCTTATTGATAAATATATAAATGATCTCTCTCCACCGGATACTACCTAGGGGTTTTTCAGCATATGATCATGCGTGATGCTTTTTCCCCCTAGGCCAGTCCACCTTCTATCAAAAAGATTTGTCATTCTCTCCCTTGTATCTATTTTATTACACATGTATGTAACTTTATCGTTGAAGAGCTCATATCCCATATCCTACTCGCTTGCTTGCTATCCGGGTTGGGGAATCACAATGGAGATCTAGAAAAGAGTACGGGATGCGGGACTCGGGATACGGGGTATGAGGGACGGGATACGGGGTACCGAGTACCGAACGCAGGGTATCGGGGTCCATAAAGAGGGATCACAGCCCTTACTCCGACATGGGAACCCCCAAGTGCCATCTTCTCCATGAGCTTGAAGCCCCGACAGTCGGGATGATTTTTTCTCCTACCTACTGCACCTCACTCCAGAATTTCTTACTCATACAAACCATGGTACCTAAAGGTACCTACCCCGCTGCAGCCTACCGGGTAGCAGTCTGAGGGTGTTAATTGGAATTCCTCATCCAGAGCGAATTTTCGGTTAACACCTCTAATTGTTGATCCTCTGTCGGGGTAGAAAACTAGGACATAAAGGACTAGGTATCCCGACGGGTATCCCGATCTTTCTGTAAATCAGTCCTGGAGGGCAACTAAGGCCACCTAAGCACTAGGCTTCTTGGAGAAGGGTATTCCCCTACCAAGGCAGGAGGAGTGCCCTGAGGCAATTTCCTGGTCTTGAAATGGCGAAGTAAGGAACCAGTTATCCTGAGGCAGCCCGATCTTACTGTAAGTCTGTACTGGTAAGCAACTAAGGCCACTTTAGCACCAAGCTTCTTGGAGGAGGGTATTTCCCGACCAAGGCAGCAGGAGCGCCTTGAGGCTATTTCCTGGTCTTGAAATGGCGAAGTAAGGAACCAGGGACCCTGAGGCAGCCCGATCTTACTGTAATTTTGTCCTGGTAGGCAACTAAGGCCACTTTAGCACCAGGCTTCTTGGAGGAGGGTATTCCCCGACCAAGGTAGCAGGAGCGCCTTGAGGTTATTTCCTGGTCTTTGAAATTCCCTTTAAAGCAATAGTGTTTTATACCTAGAGGGGGGTGAATAGGTATAGTTCTAAATTCTTCCAATATTCAAAAATTACGGAATATGAGAATGAAATGAACACTTGATATGATATAACAATTGTATGATATGAATCAATTCATGTAAGCATCAATACACAAAAGAATCAATACAAGTGAACTTATGAAAGATAAAGAAATATAAAGCGAAAATGAGACACAAGTTGTTTTAACGTGGTAAAAACCTCAAAGAGGAAACATCCACGGGTTGAATCCACAACCACCGGCAAAGCAAATTCACTATATGAAAAGAACTTACACACTCAAAGCTATCAACACTATGATATTCACTTCAAGCTATCAAATCCTAATCACCTCTCAAAGGCATAGTGAATTACCTAGCCTACTCTCTATCCATGATGTATCCCACACCTCTAGATAGCAACTTCCTATCCAAGACTAAAAAGCCTCTAGGAAGATTTCTTTGCTTAGCAATCTAGATCAAGAGATCCTAGTTAAGCTATCCTAGCTCAACCATCCGGAGTATTAAACTCCTTGCTAAGGCTTCTTGCTTAGTTATCCGAATCACCTTGATTCTAACTAAGGCTTCTTGCTTGGCTATCCGGAAACCTTTCCTAGCCAAGTCTTCTTGCTCAAGTCAAATAGGCTTCACTCACCTTGACAAGAGACTTCAACCTATTACAAGACAATGATCTAAGTGATGCAAATGATGCAAGCACACACAAATAGGGTAAGTAGATCAAACACACTCTATGGACATGCTTAATGATAATCTAGAATATACTATCAACACACAATCACAAATCTATCTAGAAATCAAAGCATGTCAAAAACAATAAGAACAAGATTAAGATATTCAACATATGTCACAAAAATCTTAGTTCTTATATCAAGAAATTGAGCCTAGAAGATAGCATGAAGCACATTATAAAAACAATTTCTAGAATCAATTTCAATCAATCTCAAGTTTAGCAAAAATATGTTTAAGAGAAATCACAAAGCTAAACTCAATTAACTAATCAATCATACAACCCTAACATATGATATAACATACTTCTCAACATATTTCAACAATCAAATAGAAAGAATCATAGAGATGATCAAATGAAATTGCAAGAGAAGAAGTATCACATACAACTAATGGACCTCGTACTGAAAATCAGAGTGCTGTGAAAAATGACGAAATCAATTGCCTCTAAAAATGCTTAACGTTTGTAGCTCTCGTCGAGACCAACAATTTTTGCTTTTGAATCACTCGATTTTGAGTTCATATGAAGAAGTTATGATCAAAGTAAGTAAATCAAAATCATGAACATTTCTGCAGAAAATCAGATTTGATGATGTTCAAGTCATTTGAAAATGGAGGGAAGAGAGGTCATTTGAAGGAGAGGGAAGAGGGGCAATTTTGTCCAACAAAATAAGCCAAGCCAACCTTGCCCACGTGTGGACCGCGTGTGCCACACGTGGCCAGAGAGCTGGCTGGGCCGTGTGGCACACGGCCTCCACACGTGGAAGCCATGCCTTGGGGGGATGCCACCAAACTTCTCCCGCGCACCTCTCACGTTCTTCAGCCGTATTCAGGCATCCGAACTTCGATTTCGAATTTATTTTTGGATTACGAATCGTGACTCCCTCATCCACGACGAAGACTATGAAACTTTGACAAATGGTTGAGAATTCATCTTGGAAAACGACGACGAACACAACTCAACGAATGAGAACGAAAAGTAGCGTAGCTACATCGTTTGTGCTCGAAACTTAACATATGAGTAACCAAAATGACCGAGACTCAATAAGGAATCAATTAAGATCAAGTACAAGTCCAAAACACAAAAAACACAAACATACAAATACAACTTCACATATGAATGCCATTTCCTAGACATAGTCCTAGAACATGTAACTCTAAAACATATGAGCATTTGAGTTCAATGCATGAGCATACAAAATCAAGTGAATGTGTTATAAAAAGGGTGCACAACGATGCAGGGACACTTATGAATGATTTGTGTGTGTGTGCGCTAACGCCTTGCAAGAGGAAGAAAAATCTTGATACCTTAGCATCCAAGAAAGCGATGTTCCCCTTGAAGACGATATTTGCACAAGATGTTGCTTTTACACCTTTGAGGCTCTTTTCTTCCAAGAAATACTTAAGCAACTACTAATACAAATATAGAGCGTTTTGCAATGGAATCAAGCCAATACAAATAACGGATCTTACAGTCTTGAAATGGCGAAGTAAGGAACCAGGTACCCTGAGGCAGCCCGATCTTACTGTAAGTCTGTCCTGGTAGGCAAATAAGGCCACTTTAGCACCAGGCTTCTTGGAGGAGGGTATTCCCCGACCAAGGTAGCAGGAGCGCCCTGAGGCTATTTCCTGGTCTTGAAATGGCGAAGTAAGGAACCAGGTACCCTGAGGCAGCCCGATCTTACTATAAGTCTATCCTGGTAGGCAACTAAGGCCACTTTAGCACCAGGCTTCTTGGAGGAGGGTATTCCCCGACCAAGGCAGCAGGAGCGCCCTGAGGCTATTTCCTGGTCTTGAAATGGCAAAGTAAGGAACCAGGTACCTTGAGGCAGCCCGATCTTACTGTAAGTCTGTCTTGGTAGGCAACTGAGGCCACTTTAGCACCAGGCTTCTTGGAGGAGGGTATTCCCCGACCAAGGCAGTAAGAGTGCCCTGAGGCTATTTCCTGGTCTTGGAATGGCGAGTCAGTAATGGCAAAGTACAAATACTAAGTAGGAGATACTGGAGAATCAAGTAAGAGATTTTGAACATTGAACACAGGAGAACTATACGGGAGAAGAAACTGCTTTTATTGATTTTCTTTCATCAGTACAATATGAAATTGGGGTGAGCATTCCTGTTGAAATGATCTGAACTTCTAAGGGTAGAATTTCCTAAGGTGATCGGCATTCCAAGTGTGATCCACTGGGTAACCCTCCATGTCTTCCAACTTATAAGCTCCACCCCGGAGCAATGCCTTAATCAAGTATGAACCTTCCCAGTTTGGAGCTAGCACTCCGTTAGACCTTCTTCATGTGTTCTGAGTTACTTTCCTGAGAACTAAGTCTCCTTCTTTGAAACTCCGGATCCTCACCTTTTTGTTGAAGTGTCGGGCTATCTTGCTCTGATGTATAGCCACCTTCTCAGCGACCCTACTTTGTCTTTCCTCCAGTAAGTCCAAACTAGCTCTCAATTTAGCCTCATTGCCTTCCGGTTCATAATTTTGGACCCGAAAAGATTTGAGTTTATGCTCAATGGGCAAGACCGCTTCTGTTCCGAATACTATGGAGTAGGGAGTTTCCCCTATTGCAGTCGGCCTGGTTGTTCTATAAGCTCACAGTACATTGGGTAACTCTACAACCCATAACCCTTTCTTCTGCTGGAGCTTCTTCTTCATGAGCTTCTTAATAGTCTTGTTGGTAGCTTCAACTAGCCCATTGGTCTGAAGATGAGCCACTGATGCAAAACGAAGGTTGATGTTCCAGTCTTCGCAAAATCCCCTGAAGTTGGCATTATCGAATTGCTTTCCCAAATCAGTTATGATGGCCATTGGGGTGCCAAATCGGCAGACAATGTGTTCCTTGACAAAGTTGGTGGTTTTTTCTTCGGTTATCCAGGTGAGGGCCTTAGCTTCTACCCAACGAGTGAAATAATCTATAGCCACTATTGCATGCTTGGCTTGGCCGGGTGCAGTGGGAAGTGGCCTGATCAAGTCTAGCCCCCAGATAGCAAAGGGGTAGGGAGTACTGATTGAGGAGAGTCTCTCTGGTGGGAGATGATGGAGGTTTACTGTTTTCTGACAAGCCTCGCAGGATCGCGCGAACTGCCTTTCATCTTGATGTATAGTCGGCCAGTAGTAACCCATCCTGATTACCCGGTAAGCCAAAGTTTCCCCTGATACGTGGTTACCATAATCCCCTGAATGCACCTCGTTGAGCGCCCAGTGCACATCATCAAGATGGAGACATCTGAGTAAAGGGAGAGATTTCCCCTTACGGTATAGGTGTCCTTCTACCAAGTAGTACCGGGTAGCTATCCTCTTGAGCCGGCGGACTTGATCCAGATCTGCAGGGAGAATGTCACTTTGGAATTAGTCTGTTATTGGATCCATCCAACATAGGAGGCGGCTCATAGGAAAGACCTCTGCCTCTTTAGCTATGCTGGAGAAAGGAACCAATTGGAGGAGTACTCCTTTTAGTAGAGCATGCCCCTCTCCTGTGGCAATCTTAGCTAAAACATATGCGCGATGGTTCTTCTCTCTAGGTACCTGTTCTATCCTTACACCCCTAAATTTCTTCATAGCCTCCTGAACCTTGGCCAGATAAGCCATCATGTTGTCACCTTTTGCTTGGTACAACCCTGTCACCTGATTGACCACTAACTGGGATTCACTCTTGATCTGAAGGTACTCAGCCCCTAGAGCCCCTGCTACTTTCATCCCTGCTAGCAGAGCTTCGTATTATGCTTCGTTGTTGGTGGCTTTGAATCCAAACCTGAAACAATGACTAACCTCGACTCCTGCGGGGTCGATCAGGGTGACCCCGGCTCCACATCCTGCTTGGTTCGAAGCTCCATCCATGTAAAGGATCCAAATCTTGCTATCTTCAAGCCATCCCGGATCGGTTTGATCTGGATCCGGGTCTATTGACTTGCCCGGGTTTGGAGTTGGGCTAAGTTCCACTATGAAGTCTGCCAAGGCTTAGGCTTTGATCGTGGTTCTTGCTTTGTATTTGATGTCGAACTGTGTGAGCTCTAGGGCCCATAGAACCAACCTGCCCGACACATCTCGCCTCTAGAGGAATGGTCTTAATGGTTGATCTGTGACAACCGCGATGGTATGAGCTTGAAAATAAGGCCGGAGCTTTCTGGATGTAGTTACCAAGGCGTAGGCGAGCTTTTCTAGTAGGGCGTAGTTTTTCTCAGACTTAGTGAAAGCCCGGCTCATATAGTAGATTGGTCTCTGCACCCCGTCATTGCATTCTTTCACCAAAGCTCCACTAGTAGCAAAATCAGAAACTGCTAGGTAGAGTTGGAGCTCTTCACCCGGGGTCGGCTTTACTAGTAGTGGCGGGCTTGACAAGTATTTCTTTAGAGCTTGAAAAGCCTGCTCGCTCTGCTCATCCCACTTCATCTTCTTCCCCTGCTTGATGATTTTGAAAAAGGGGAGACATTTATCTGTGGAGCGGGATATGAATCGGTTCAAGGCTGGTATTCGTCCGGTTAACCCTTGAGCCTGTTTGAGAGTTGTAGGGGACTCGAGATCTAGAATGGCTCTGATCTTCTCAGGATTAGCCTCAATTCCCCTTTCATGCACCATGAATCCTAGGAATTTGCCTGCTGCTACACCGAATGCACACTTAGCGGGGTTCAACCTCATCTGGTTCTGCCTTATTATCTGGAAGGTCTGGCGTAAGTCCCCTGTATGTTGTCCAGCTTCTGGAGATTTCGTGATCATGTCATCTATGTAAACCTCCATGGTTCTTCTTATCTGCTCATTGAACAGTTTGTTCACCATACGCTGGTAGGTGGCACCTGTATTTTTGAGTCCGAATGGCATTACCTTATAACAGTAGAGGCCTTGTCCGGTGATGAAGCTGGTCTTGTCCTGGTCAGAAGGATGCATCATGATCTGATTGTACCTCGAGAAAGCATCCATGAAGCTTAGGAGCTTGTTTCCTGCAGTGGAGTCAATGAGCTGGTCTATCTTAGGCAGGGGGAAACTATCCTTGGGACAAGCCTGGTTGAGGTCGGTGTAATCCACACACATTCGCCACTTCCCGTTAGACTTGGTTACCATAACTACATTGGCGATCCATTTGGGGTACCGGGATTCCCTGATGAATCCAGCCTTCAAGAGCTTGTCAACCTCTTCTTGGACCGTGGCATTCCGTTCGGCATTGAAGTGTCTTCTTTTCTTCTTAACTGGCTTGAAAGTCGCATCTACGGCTAACCTGTGGGTAGCCAGGCTAAGAGGAATGCCAGGCATCTCCTCATGGCTCCAAGCAAAGATGTCATTGTACTCTCTGAGAAGCTCTGTCAAATCCTTCTTAATCTCTGGGTCCAGACCTCCTCCCACTTTTACTGTCTTTGTTGGATCTTCGCTCCGGATAAGGACCTCTTCTAACTACTCTGTAGGGTGCCCACTAGTCCAACCTCGTTTCTCTTCTTCTGGCTCCTCCACGACCATGTCTGGCACCTTGCCTTCCTCTAGGACGTTATCATCCCGCTCTGTCACTCTCGGCCCTGGGTCACTGGTTACATGTGCGCATTGTTTAGCTAATGCAGTGGGGTTAGTGGACACCGCGAGCTGCCTACTGGTCTCCTCTCACTTCTCCTACTCTTGTTCCCACTGGAAACTTCAACACATTGTGGTAAACGGACAGCACCCCCTGATCCCTGACTAGAAAGGCCTGCCCAAAATAGCATTGTAAGCAGACGGGGTGTCTACTACAATGAACTGTCATTATGTTCTATTGTAGGGGAGCTTCTCCGACTATCACCGGTAGAATCTTCGTCCCCATCGGCATCACTGAGTCTCATGTGAATCCATACATAAGGGAAGTACAACTGTTGTAGCAGGAATTCTTCAAGTTGAGCTGTTCATGAGCCCCTTTGAATAAATTTCAACACTGCTTCCTGTATCAATCAGGACGCGGTGTACCAAGCAATTGGCGATTTGTACCGTGATTACCATGGGGTCATCGTGTGGCTGAACTGTATTGTAGACGTCTTCCTCTGTGAAGATGATTTTGGTGGAGCGGGATAGATCCCGGGAACCACTACTGACTTTGAGTACCTCTTGGTAAGCATTAAGTCTGGGAATCTTCCTCCCGTGATTCTTTCTCGAATTATTGGAGGTTCCAGCTAAGGTAGGGCCTCCACTGATGGTGTGGATCACCTGGATCTGCTGCATCAGGTCCTTCTCCCCATCTCTCCTTCTTTCTGTTGCCTCTTGCATCCCGCTCTGAACCTGTTTTCCTTCTTTGATGTTGTCCCATACCTGCTGCAAAAATTCAGTTAAGAGACCACCCCTTACCAATCCTTTAATCTGATTGTGGAGGCTGTAGCACTCTGAGGTGTTGTGCCCTATATCTTCGTGGAAGTCGCAATACTTGTATTGGTTCCTCCTGTCAACCGAGATTTTCATGGGACCCGACTTTCTGAGTAGGCCCTTATCCCGAATGGTGAGATAAATAGTTTCTCGGGAAGCATTGAGAGGGGTGTAGTGATTATACCCTTCTTCTTCTCTTACCACCCTGGATACTTCCTTTAGGGGAATCTCTTTGGGGGTTGATCTCCTGACCGGATACCTTTCCTGGTATGGAGGAATATGAGGCGACTTGTAAGTAGACCGGTTTGGAGGTTGATTCTGAAATTTCCTAGATGGTGCGGGCTTCAAAGCTTCCTTCTTAGGGCGCGGTGCTAATCGGGCTTCATCGTGCTCGATTTTGATCCAGAGTTGTTCCTCAATGTCCACCTGTTCCAGAGTCCGATTGTAGGCTTCCTGGTACGTCTCTAGAGGATGCTTGGCAAAAGATCGGAATAGTCTGCCTGCCCATAGGTTCCTCCGGAAGTTGTCTAGAGTTTCCTTCTCGTTGAATACTCCCATCTGGATGACCTCTTTGTGGAATTTCTCCATATAAGATCTCAGAGTTTCACCCCGCTCCTGGACTACGTACTACAGTAGGATATGATCCTTGGGACGGGGTTTGATTCCCTGGAACTGTGCACATAAAGCTTTGGTGAGTTTAGAAAAATAATCGACACTACCTGGTGGTAATTTTCTAAACCATGTCTTGGCACAGTCAGTCAAGGTTGAAGGGAACATTCTGCACATGGCCAGTCTGGTCGCACTTTGAACCTCCATCCGGTGGACAAAGCTTTCCAGATGGCTGACGGGGTCCTCTGTCCCGGAATACTTCTCTGATGGCATCCTGAACTTGGGGGGGCAACCCTACCTCTCTAACTCTTTTGGAGAAAGGTGCATTCATCTCGCCCAGGGGGTTCTTCTGGATTCCTTGATGTTTTCCTTTCTTCAACTGCTCCAACTCATTTGCCATCCTTGTCATCTGATCCTCCAGGCGCTGAGACTTTTTGATTCCGGATCGGGCTACTGAAGCCTCTTCATCTGAAGGTTCTGAATCAATGACAACCTCCTTTCGCTTAGCTCCCTAATGCTTCTCTTTGGAGCTCCTTCGGGATTTGGCACTTCCTTCCGAATCGGGACGCAGATCCCTCTCCTTTGCCCTTGGTCTTGGTGGAGACTGAATCCTCCTAGGAGGAACCTCAATCGCGGACTTCACTAGCCTGGGTCTAAGTTCCACCTGTCGGACTGGGAGAGGTGGACCCAGTCGGTCGAAAACTGGTACCCGGATACTTGGGCCAGCATCTCCTGGGACCCCGGCTGCTTCAAAGGGGATCCTCTGGGCTATCATCCAGAGTCAGATAGCCTCTACGTAGGCTGCAGCGTGCTGTTCCAAGACATCTTGATTGACTTCCTGCCTAGCGAGGTCTTTAGGGACAGGGCCTGCAATCGGTGGAGGCACTGGTGGAGGGTTCTCATTCCTGATGCCCTTACCCCGTCTCTGGGCTTTTTCAGTGGAAGCAAGGGACTGGAGTCCTGATGGCTCGGGATGACCCTGGGAGGATCGGAGTCTCATTCTGAATATCTCTAGCTGGAAATAGGCTGTTTTTTTTAAACAATGATTGGGATTCATTTTTTCCCACAGACGATGTCAAAAGTGTTATCTGAAAATCGTTAATGGGATGGAATTCCAAATAACCACTTTAAAAGGACCAAGATCGAGATTGATCCTGGTCGAAGGGTATCACGTAGTTTGATACCGACTATGTCCCTATCAATGCAAGTACAATATGGAATATAATAAATCAAACAAAAATAAGCTTTTATTGATGTCCATTTGCATTATAGATATATAAACCATGTACTTAGGGGTCATAACAATGTATGGAGATTGGGTAAGTAATGGAGATGGTGGTGATGGAGAATCTGTGCCTGTTGATAAGTAGAGCTTGAATGTGGGATTTCTGGAGAAGATTTTCTGGTCTTTTTCTAGTGAATAAGACGTTGTATATATATCGATCATGTTCCTTGCCATGCACTCCTATAATTTCGGTCTAGGGTTTGGCTCACGCAGGATCCTCCTCTTTTTCGGAGATAATCTCGGAGTCTTTCGTGTGGAATCTAGTTTTTCCTTCCTAGGAGGAGTCAATCTCGTGACCAGATCGTTACCTTCCTAGTAGGTTTCTAACTGAGTTGACCTGCTCAAAATTGGACTCTCTGGCGAGAATGAGTATATCTCCTCTGTACGGCAGTGTTTTAATGGGTCTTTTATGGAGCTTTTAGTTTCTGATATGAGAATTTTGTTGCCTGTTATCTTCTTGCTTGGCTGGTTGGTTGTATCAGAAAGTGCAAGCCAGTAGGCATCTAGATGGTGGAGTAGGGGATACCTTAGATGGTATTATACCGGGATACTTTCAGTGGAACTCCGCGTCGGGTTGTTGCGGGGTCTATAGGAAGCCCGGTCATAGCGGGGTTGGATCCCGCTATGAGTTCTGGTGAGTAGTCCGGCTCGCAGCCATATTTCTGAATTAGATGCTAGCGGGGTTTCCTAAAAAACTGGAGGAAGCCTGGTTTGGATCCCGCTGGAAGAAATGTGCACTCGGATCAGTCGGGGTCCACTTTTTTGGGGTAGCCGGATGGTGTTCGTACTCTTATACCTTTCTTGTGTTGAGGTGGAAAATTCTTCTTTGGTCCTTCGCCAATTTTGGCGGTTAACAAATGGATACCTCACCATGTTTGATATGGGGTAATCCATGATTGACATAGGGGAGATATACCTCGCCATGTGTGGAAGAATGTTCCAATGTGTGAGAAATGTTCTTTCTTTGTGCTTTATTGAGACTTTGTCTTAAAGAGGAGAATTCCTGTCTTCAAAGGGAGAAAAGAATTCTTTCTTGATCATGTTAAGGTCCTTTGGGTGACTTCGATCTTAGGGAGACTTAGGGTGTACTTTAAAGTGAACATTCATTATGTTTGAGATATAAGGCATTTGTGTTTGAGATAAGGGAAGTTCTTATTTGTTTTTGGTAATATATCTCACCATTCTTCTTTGGAGAAGATCTCTTGTTTGGTTTGCTATTTTTTCTCATAGGTACTTTGAAGACCAAAAAAGGATTCTTGAAGACTCATGAAGACTTGAAGACTTGAAGAATTTTTAGTCTAAGGATCTCTTTGTAATGTGAGGATGAGAGTATGCTATCAACTTGAGTTTATTGGAGTGAAAATTGTATGGTGAGGATGAGGTTTTGCCATGGAATAACCAAAGGGGAAGATTGTAAGGTCCTTGATTTGTATTGGCTTGATTCCATTGCAAAACTCTCATTATTTGTAATAGGTAGTTGCTAAGGTGACTCGTGAAAAAAAGAAGCTTCAAAGGTGTAAAGCAAAATCTTATGCAAATATCGTCTTCATGAGGAAAAGCACTCACTTGGATGCTAAGGTATCAAGTTTCTTCTTCCTCTTGCAAGGCGTAAGTGCACACACACAAATATTGGTATAACACATTCATTGGTCTCATATAGACATTTGGTATAACACATTCACACTCATTTAAGCAAGCACATGTATTGGTCTCATATAGACAAACATTGTAGAATTGCATGTTTTATGACTATCGCTTGGATATGGCATACTTGTGTGACATTGTATTTATTTGTTCGTGTTTCTTGTTTTTTGGACTTGATCATGATCTCGTATGATTCCTTATTGAGTCCCGGTTGTTTCGGTTACTCATTCATTAGGTTTCAAGTCCAAATGATGTAGCTACGCTACTTTGCATTTTCATTCGTTGAGTTATCTTCATCTTCATTTTCTGAGATGAATTCTCAATATTTTGTCAAAATTTTGTAGTCCTCGTTATGTGTGAGGGAGTCACGATTCGTAATCCAAAGACGGATTCGAAATCGAAGTTCGGAGTCCTGGATACGGCCGAAGAACACGAGCGGAGCGCGAGCGGAGCAAGATTGGCCGTTGGCCAACCTTGGTGGCCACGTGTGGAGGCCATGTGCCACACGGCCAGAGGTGCTATGATCAGTCCATTTCTATACATGTTTTAGGCCCCTATTTCCTATTATTTGTGCTTTGTTCTCGAGTGAATTAGGTGGTTTAATGTGTTTGTTGAGCATGTGTAGGTCTCCTTCCGTAAAAGTGGTGTTGAATCTTATTTTGGAAGAAAAGGAATCAAAAGATGGAGAAAAATAGCAAATGGGAAGAAACCATGGAAATGTGAAGTTTGCCAGTGCATAACAGCCAGATTGCGGGGCCCATATCTCTCAGCTCTGACATAATTGTGTGTCCTACCACTCATGGATTGAAAGCCCCGGAAGTCTAGTTTCTGGCACACTTTTCGGATCACAATTCCGATATTACTAAAAAACATTATAGACGATTTAGTAACCGAAGGTCAATGCTGAAAAGTCCATCGTAGCTTATACCGCTGCCCAGACCACAATTCGTGCACGAGTGCCTACCCAGTGGCCTAAGCAGCGGAAAAGAGCAGAGGTGCTCCGCTTCTTGTGCAACTACGGAGGCAATTTTCTAGGGAGCGACCTAGGCAGCAGTAATTCGTAAACCTGGTTCGTTTGGGACAACAAGTGACCTATTTTTGAGAGGAATATATATAGAACTGATATCTTATTTTTGAGAGAGAGCCACACAAGGGGATTAGACCCAAAAACACCATTCTTTCACATTCATCTATTCCATTGATTCTTTCATTCAATTCCATCCATCCTTGGAGGATTCTTGGAGGCAAGAAGAAGGAGATTTCCAGCCAAGAAGCTATCAAGACAAATATGGGTTTTCTCTACATCTCTTCTATGTTTTTATCTTCTCCATTGATGTGTAACTAAACCTTTAACTAGGGGATTGATGTAACCAATTTTGGATAACTCTATGTGAACAATTAGTCTATCTTTTGTTAATCAATTGGGTTTTAGTCTTGTCTATTGAATTAATTGTTTTATGTTACTTATTCATATTATTTTGTGGCCTCAATTGATATGGGTTTGTCATTTAGTTTATCCATGAGATTAGGGTTTAGATGTGAATGGCCTTTTCCATTTAAATCATAATCATAAGCTTAATAGACTTGAAAATTAATGTTTGCATGGCCTTGTTGCATTGATTTGGCTTAGAGTTTTGTTCTAAAGGATTCCCTACCGTCACTTGACACGTGGCCTTTGTGCGAGTGGTGGGAAGGAGATTCGTTCTTCATTGTATATCATCAAAACAAGCCCTAAACTATATTGAAGTGTTTATTGAGATTAATTGAGAGCATCGAGTGTCTAAGAAAGGTGCATCGATTCCCTAGTATTTCTCTCATATATTCATCCCTTGTGTGATCTTTGATTGATTTTAGTCTTTAGTTTAGATTCTCATAATTTAGGTTAATTTTAGATTTCAACAAATTTCCAAGCAAAGCATTATGCAATTTAGGTCTTCGCATTTAGTATAAATCATTGCTATATTAATTGGCTTTGACTGATAGAATTGCCGATCCCAGTGAACGAACTTTCTTAGTAAATTGAATACAGATTTTACTGCATCAATTTTGGCACTGTTGCCGGGGATTGGTATAGATTTTATTAAGTTGAATCTAGTTAGTTTAGTTTAGGTAGTGTGTGTCATTAGTTTTAGTTTTAGCTTTCTTTTTCTTTTTTCCATCTTATTTCGTGGTAGTTTTGTTTTTGGTGTTTCAGGTTTTACAGGTGTATGAACGGACGTCGTTCGCTTGGAGGTATTCTGATCCCTGCTAATGACGAGATTGATCGAGTAGGCCGGGTTACTAGACAGTTCAAAGAAATAAATCCTTTGGTTAAGGAAATGGGAGATTGAGTTGCCCAACGTGACTGGGTTATTCAAGCCGAAGGAGAGGTTCAAGTTGAACAAGGTGTTCAAGGAAGCCCACCTGGCTCACCAAGACGTGCATTAAAAGATGACATCAGGACAATGGAGAGTCCAGACAACCTCAGTTGGGAAACCAACCACAACCAATTGTGTTGGATTCTGCGGCCAAAAGTTATGTGTTAAGGAGCACGCATTTCAATATGTTGCCATCTTTTCATGGTTTGGCAATGGAAGACTGTCACCAGTTCATGAAGGACAATTAAGATTTTAGAGAATCAAGAAAAACAATATTAAAAAAATGGGAAGAGAGAGAAGCTTCGGTAGAGAGAGAAACACTGGGGATTTTAGGTTCGAAAGCAAGGATGATTATAGAACAAGACTATTCTCTATCTTTGTTGATAATCTACATCCTAAGTCAGATCTCATCTGTTTATAGGGCATCTTTAAATCATTTGGTAAGGTTAGGGATGTCTATTTATCATCAAAGCCTGAAGCTAGAACAAGCAATTTCACTTTCATCAGATTCGAAACCAAGGAGGAAGCTGAAAAGGTAGCTAGAACCACAAATGGCATGCACGTTTATGGGTGGACGATCTCAGCAAAAGTAGCTTCAGTTGGATGGACAGAAAGAAGACAGCAGAGGAGTAACCAGCATCAACAGGGAGGCTTTCAGAATGATCAGGTTCCAAAGGCTAGAAGAGTTGATGATACTGAAGTTCAGGGTTTTAGAAGAAGGTCTTTCCTGGAAGTTCTGAATGGGGAATGTGGAAGGAAGTCAGAAAAAGTGGAGAATCATCAAGAGGAAGTGTTAACCATGTCATGGAACATTAAGAGTGGAGATACTGAGTGGTTAAGAAGATGTGCGGTAGGCATCTTGAAATCATTTTCAAGAGTGACTACGGTAAACTCCAGGCTAAGTAGTAGAGGTTTTTCCTTCTCGGCAAACTACTTAGGAGACAAGAGTGTGCTGTGGCTGTTTGAGACAGAACTTGACAAGGAAGGGTTCATCAAAAATAGATTCTTCTGGGATGATTGCTTTGAGTCTATGACCAACTGGTTAGATGCTTTTAGTTCATGCTACAAAACAACATGGATTAACTGTATGGGAAAACCCTCGCGCTTATGGAATGATGCTTTCTTCCTCAAGTTAGGATGGATGATTGGGGAACCACTGATGGTCCATGAAGAAACAAAGCAAAAACAGAGGTTAGATAGAGGAAGATTTCTTGTCCTAGTGAACAAATGGACTTCAGTATCTACCAAGGTCGATGTGAATGTGGGAAACAGCACTGTCCAAATCACTTGAAAGGAAGAAGAAAATCCTCTGGATGTAACTTGGGTGGAAGGCTTCCTAGACTTGGCAAAGATCCATAGTACTGGGAAGTCAAAGGATCCAGCAGAGAAGACGGACTCACAGGAGGAAGGCATGGAGGATACAGAGGATCAAAGCTCCTCACCAAGGCACTCTTTCCAGAACAAAAGAGGAGTTGGTAGAAACAAGTGGCGTGGCAAAGAAAGGATTGATAACTCTGACATTGAAGAACATTTTTGGATAGAAGTTGTCAAAACCCCCAACAAAGGTGTCGAAAAGGTGAGGCGAAAAGACGGGATAGGGAAAGGGAAGGAAAAGTGGGTACGCAAACAGAAAGTTAGGATGGGACAAGTTCAAAATGGAAAGATGATTATTGGGAAGAAACATAGTCAACGTGAGACAGCAGATCTTAGCAGTGACACATCTTCAGACAGCTCCTCTGAACCTATTTTGAATTTTAAAAATGTTAGAGGTGAGTGCTCTGTGAAAAAGGACTTTGCTAAATGTAGAGAGGTCCAAGATGTAGGGGGAAAAGTTTCAAATGGGCCTACTCAAATCTCAAATAGGTGCTCGTTAGAAAGCCCAATAGTAGGCCATCTAGAAGATGATCAGACCTTGAACAAGGGAGGAAAATCAATTGGGTTTGATAAGGTGTTTGTTCATCCCTTGAAAGCCCAATATTAGCCCACTTGGAGGTTATTGAACATACTTTTGTGAAGCCCATTCTTGGTCAGGAAAACGAATGCAATTCTCTGGACAGCCCATCACTAGGACATTTGGAAGACATAGAGCATGTTCCCCTGAAAGAAAAAGAAGACAATAATGCAGATGTGGTATTGTTAGGGAGTGAATCTTGAACTCCTTCCAGGTGCACATCTTTGGAGAGTCCTCTTCTAGCTCATCTGAATGAATTGGAGCAGGCTTTTGTGAAGGCCAATTCGGGCATCCAAAAGGAAATTCAATCTGTAAAGGAAAGGTTGATTTCCAGAGGTGTAGAGTATGATTTGTTAGAAAAAGAGTTAGTGTTGCTCCCTAGAGTCGAGCCCGGTGAAATGACAGTCTCGGCTGAAAATGTTTCAGAAGATCAGGAAGGTGAAGCTTCAATTCTATTGAAAAATGGGAGGAAAAAGGGTAACAAGAGCAGTTATTCTACAAAGAAACATGGAATGAAAACTAGAAACTCAAAGTCAGATGCGGATGATAATCGGACAACGAAGGAAGTCTCAATTTCTCTGAATTCTGATGAGGAAGTGGCCAAAGTTATAGAGACTGGTATGGCCCTGGGGGTGGATTTCAATGGCAAAGAAGGGGAAATTGCAGTGATCATAGCTCAGCGTGAGATGGAAGATGCAGAGAGGAGAAAGGTGAAGAAAGGCAAGTAAGTTTCCTTCCCTGTTTTGTCTGAGGCTTCTTTCTTTTAATGTTAGCAGCTTCTTGGAACATAAGGGGTTTGGGTGGTAGCGAGAAAAGAAGGGTGGTGAGGTCTTTGGTGTCAAAATTCAAACCTTTGATTCTATTCATTCAAGAATCCAAATTAGCAGAATTCAATAACTCTATGATTAGTTCGTTAAGTGGAAATTGGTTTAATAGAGGGATGGGAGTTGATGCAGTGGGAACGGCTGGTGGGATTATTACTCTTTGGAATGATGAAAGTTTCCTAGTTAAAGCTTGCATTAAGTCTGATAGGTGTATAGCCTTGGCAGGGGAGCTTATTAATCTGAAGAAAGATGTTGTTTTCTGCAATGTTTACGCTCCTAATGCGGAAAGTGATCAAAAGGTCTTATGGAACTTCATCCTTCAAGCTCAATTGTCGTTTCGTTTCCCTTGGTGCATAGGCGGCGATTTTAACACGGTGTTATCTCCTTTGGAAAGGATTGGGGTCCATTGTGACGATTATTCAATGAGAAACTTCAACTCTTTTATCCTTCAAGCAAGAGTGCTGGACATTCCTCTTCATGGAGTCACTTTTACTTGGACAAACAGTAGAGACCAAGCGGCATGGGCTAGACTAGATAGGTTCCTTGTGTCTCCAACAATTCTGTCTTGGTTCCCTAACCTTGTTCAAAAAGGTATCCCAAGAAGTATCTCTGATCACATTGCGATTATGATTGGTGAACCTGTTATGGATTGGGGTCCTACACCATTTTGTTTCTTCAATAATTGGCTTGAGGATGGGGATTTAATGAAAAAGGTGGCAGAAGAGTGGAGTCAAAGCAAAGGGAGAGGTTCCAGTGGTCGAATCCTTCACAACAACCTAAAAGGAGCAAAATTTTTGATAAAGAGCTGGCAGCTTTTGAAGAAATTGGACTCAAATTCTATCAAGGAGGCTGAGGAACGCCTTAAGGACATTGACTCTAAAGCTGTAAAGGATGGCTGGTCTGATGCCTTGAGAAGGGAGAGATTTAAGAACTTAGATGATCTGTGGAGAGCAATTAGAAGGGATGAACAATAGTGGAGGCAAAAATCTAGGGTGAAATGGTTGAAGGATGGAGACAAGAACTCAAATTTTTCCATAGTGTAGCAAATGGTAGGAGAAGGAATAATTGTATTGGTGATGTTGTGATGGAGGGGGTAAGAATATCGGATCCGATTCTCCTTAAAGAAGGCTTCTATAACTTCTTTAAGACACAGTATATGAAAGTCTCTTGGCAACGTCCCAAGATTACAGGTTTGAGGCTAAACACTTTTTCGGCTGTTGACAGCTCTAATCTTGAAAAACCTTTTTGCAAAGAGGAGGTTTGGGAAGCTATTTGCAATTGTGATAGGAATAAAGCCCAAGGCCCAGATGGCTTCAATCTCGGTTTTATTAAAGCTAATTGGAAAGTCATTGAAAATGATTTTATGAATTTCATACACAACTTCTACTGCGACGGGTCAGTTGTTTCTGTTTTGAATAATTCTTTCATTGCTCTTATTCCCAAAATTGGAAGACCAGAAACTTTCACGGATTATAGACCCGTTAGTTTAATTAGCTCCCTGTATAAGATCTTAGCAAAGGTGCTCACCAATCGTTTGAAAATGGTTATGAATCTTCTCATAGGGGAAACTCAGATGGCTTTTGTGAAGGATCAGCAAATCCTAGATAGTTTTGTTATAGCGGAAGAAATTATTCACAAGTGGAGATTAGAAGATAAAGGTGGCCTTTTGGTGAAACTTGACTTCGAAAAAGCCTATAATTGTGTTGATCATGAGTTCCTTGATTTTATGATGAAGGAAATGGGTTTTGGTGAAAGATGGAGAGTATGGATCAAAAGTTGTATCTCGTCCCCTATGATTTCGGTTTTGGTTAACGGGAGTCCAACTCCCCAAATTGGTATGGAAAGAGGTTTGCGTCAAGGTGACCCACTTTCACCGTTCTTTTTAATATTGTCTCAGAGGCCTTGAGTTGTTTGTTTAAAAAGGCTTGTGACATAGGTTTATTATGTGGGGTGTCTTTTGGTGATGACTCGGTTCACATCTCGCACTTACAGTTTGCTGACGATACGATCTTATTTCTCTACCCTGATAAGGAATTTTTGAGTAATGCCAGAAGAATCCTTAGATGCTTTGAATTGGTTTCTAGTCTTAGAATCAATTTTCTCAAATCAGGAGTAGTTAGGATTGCTAAGAGAGAGAGTCAAGATGACAGGTGGGCATATATCTTTGGGTGTAAGGAAGCTAGCCTACCAATCACTTATTTAGGTCTTCCTTTAGGTGGTAGGCCGAGATATAAACACTTTTGGGTACCTCTCCTTCAGCGGATTCAAAATCGTCTTGCTCTTTGGAAGAGGAAATTTTTGAACAAAGGTGGGAGATTGGTTTTGGTAAAAGCTGTCCTTTCCTGCCTCCCCACTTATTTCATGTCGATGTATAGACTCCCAAATTGTGTGGCTAATGATATTGATAAATCTCAAAGGTCTTTCTTCTGGGGGGATGGGGTGGAAAAAAGAAAACTACATGCTATTGATTGGGAGGTGGTGTGCAAAAGCAAGAGGAATGGTGGGTTAGGTGTTGGTAGAATGATGGATAAAAATAGAAGTCTTCTGGTGAAATGGGTGTGGAGATTCAGTATTGAGACCTCATCTCTATGGCGGAAAGTGATCTGTGCGAAATACAATGTGTGCTCGAATAATCTTATGTGGGATTGGAAGGTCTCTGCGAGTCCATCTTTTTTTAATAAGGCGGTGGGCAGCCTTTTTGATCAAGATTCCATGTCTGAAAAGATTCTTAATCAGGGTTTAAGAGTGATTGTTCGGGATGGTAATAGGGTTAACTTCTGGACTGATTTATATGATGCTCATGTGCCTCTTTGTCGGGCCTTCCCTCGCATTTTCGCTTTGGCTATCAATAAGTCAGGTCCAGTGAAGGGTTTTGGGAAGTGGCAAGGGAATCGGTGGGTGTGGGATATTCATTTTAGAAGGTCTGTCTTTGGTTGGGAGAAAGAGCAACTGATGGGTTTTTCGTGCTTCTTAAATCGGATCAAGATGCGCAAGCATTTCAAAGATAGAGCTGCCTGGTTCTTCAGTTCTTATGGTAGGTTTTCAGTGTCATCTTTCAAGAGGTGCTTGGAAGATAGTTCGGCTATTCCAAATGAGGATCTCAAGTTTGTTTGGCAAGGTGTAGGCCCTCCTAAGGTAGAGTTGTTTGTGTGGCAACTTCTCAGAGGTAGAGTCATGGTTAGACAAGTGATGCAAAGGTTTGGGTGCATTTATGGCAGCAATTTGGAGTGCTCGGTTTGCAATGGTGAGGTTGAGTCAATAGATCATTTATTTCTGCATTGCTTTTGGTCCCAGCAGGTCTGGTACAAGTGCATGAATTGGTGGGGTATAACCTTTTGTGCTTCCAGGTCCCTCCAAGAATGGGTGTGTGGCTGGTCTGCTTTATGTCCTATGGCTAATTATAGCAGAGCTTGGAACACTTTATTTTTCGCCGTTGTGTGGACGATTTGGGAGGCTAGGAACAATCTGATTTTTAAGGACATCATAATGGAAATTGCACAGGCTGTGGAGATGGTAAAGCTAAGAGTGGCTTGGCGGTTCAAATTTCATGGTA
Source organism: Acer campestre (assembly GCA_954870605.1). Lineage (NCBI taxonomy): Eukaryota > Viridiplantae > Streptophyta > Magnoliopsida > Sapindales > Sapindaceae > Acer > Acer campestre. Next base: position 20,666,685 of record OX940810.1, read on the forward strand.
AAGGATCCAAGGATCCTATCACGTGGATGATGCTAAATATAAAAGAAGTCTGCACTGATTCTTGCCAGCCGAAACCCCTCAGACCAGAAAAATGGTGCACCCCTCCAATTGGATCTCTTAAGTTCAATGTTGATGGTTCCTCAAAAGGAAATCCTAGAAATGCTGGTATTGGTGGGATCTTGAGAGACTCAGATGGTAGAATCATGGGTTCGTTTTCGTTATCAGTTGGCCACAAGGACTCAATCTCTGTTGAAATCATGGCCATTCACAAAGCCACGGAGTTATGTGTGAAGACTCCTTCTCTGGTTGGTAAAGAGATCCTTTTCATTTCTGATTCCTTGTCAGCTGTTTCTTGGATAAATGGGGCCGGAATTGGTAGTATTGAACACTACAATCTCATTCTTGACATTCGTGAGAGGCTTAGTTGGTTAGGAAATGCTTCTGTCATCTTCAATCCAAGTCATACCAACTATGATGCTGATACTTTAGCGAGACAAGGCTCTGGTTTGGTTGGCAATGTTGTTTTTTGGGATTTACGATAGGTTGTGTTTTCTTGTTTTGTTTTAGTTTTTGCTTGGCTGTTTTTGCCCTATGTTTGGGGCTGGGGCAGTTGCGTCTGGTGTGTGTTGCTTTGGTGTTCTTCTAGTGTGTTTCCTATTTTGCGTGGGTCCGTTTTACTTTGTTGCTGTGTTTTCAGTGTGGCTGCCCAGGCTGTTCTCCTGCAGTGGCTGCGTCCTGCTGTTGTTTTCTTTTACTCTATTTTTGGGTGTGGTTTCTTTGTGTTTCTTGTGCTACTGCCCTGTCAAAGCTCAGCGACAGTGGTTGGTTCTGCCTCTGTCGCAGTTTTTTGTCTGTTTGGGGTGTGTGCTTTTGTTTTCGCTGCGTTTAGTGTTGGCTTCTTGAATAAAGTTTGCTTTTCAAAAAAAAAAAAAAAAAAAAGTTCATGAAGGACTATCAATCTATTGTGGAGACATTCCCTATTGGTCGACTGACTGAAGAACAATTGAGGATGAGGTGTTTCCGGTAATGTTTGAAAGACAAAGGCATGAAGTGGTATAATTCGGTAAAGGCAAGATCGTTGGCATCGTGGGAAGATGTGTGAAATGCATTTTTCAACAGATTTTTCCCTAACTTGAAGACAAAGGAACTCCGAATCAAAATAGCGAGTTTCAGTGAGGAGGATGGTGAGTCTTTCCATGAGGCATGGTTGAGATACAAGGAGCTATTAGATCAAATTTCCCCTCACATGGTGACAGAAGAGTACAAAGTCCGAACCTTTTATGATGGATTGACACCTTTTACCCAAGCCATTGTTGACAACGCTTGTGGAGGTGCTATTACAAAGAAGTATGCTTTAGAGATCAATGAGATCTATGAGACGTTGGCTCTGAATTCACAACATAAGAGTTCAACTGTCAGAAAGGCTGGAAGGTATGCAGTTAGTCAGAATACTGGGATGGAAATTCAAATGGCCAATCTCACCAAGCAAATACAAGCTATGTTGGCACAGAACTCGAATAGAAATCAACAAGGAGGGGTGAATTCAGTGCAAGATGGAGACGAAATGTCATTTGAAACAGAGGAGGTTCAAGCCTTAAATTACCATCAAGGAAGTTACAACAGAGGTAATTATCAAGGTCAAGGGTCCAACAGTCAACCTCAACAATGGAACAATGCTACAAACAGAGACAGTACCACTTATCAGCCTAGAAAGCAGTCTTTAGAGGATATTGTGTCATCCTTTGCTGAGTCTACAAAGCGCTTTTCAGAAGTTACAGAACGTAGAATAGAAAACGTTAAGCTATCTATCAAGGCTTTGGGGATGCAAATGGGGGCATCTATTAAAACTTGGAAACGCAAATGGGGCAAGTAATCGACACAGTTCGTAGGAATGAACCAGGAAGGTTTCCTAGCCAGTCAGAGCAAGCTAGTGCAGTGACACTTTTGAGAAGTGGGTGAGTTCTAAACAAGGAAAAAGTTGATGAGCAGAAGCAAGAGGGACCTAGGGGATCAGAAGATGTGAGTGAGAAAGAGGCTAGAATAGAAGAAAAAGAGGTATTGGTTGAGTTCGTGCCCAAGAAGACCTCAACTTTACATAAGTCACTAGACCCTTACATTCCACCTTCTCCATATGTTCCACCAGTTCCATTCCCTGGGAGGCTGAAAAGAGACAAGCTCAACAAGTCTTTTAAAGATATTTTTGACATCCTCACAAAGGTGAATGTAAACCTTCCCATGCTCGATATGATAGAGAAGATGCCTGCTTATGCTAAATTTTTCATAAGTCTCCACTCCAACAGGCAAAAGTTTGGTCCCAACCATAAGGAATACATAACAGGAAATGCGAGTGCAGTTCTACAGAAGGAGCTTCCACCAAAGCTTAAGGATCCGGGCAGTTTCTGTATCAACATCACATTTGGGGGTACTAAGCTCGAGAAGGCGATGTTAGACTTAGGAGCTAGCATCAATCTAATGCCTTTCTCAGTTTACAAACAACTTGGGTTGAATGAGCTTAAACCGACAACAATGTCACTTTTGTTAGCAGATGGATCAGCTCGATACCCGAGAGGAATTGTGGAAGATGTGTTGGTAAAAGTGGATAAGCTCGTCATTCCGGCAGATTTCGTATCTTGACATGGATGATGTGAGTAGGGAGACAAACATGAGACCTATCCTTTTAGGTAGACCATTCATGAAGACAGCAAATACAATCATTGATGTACATGAAGGAAAACTTTCTATGACTGTCTTGGATGAAAAGGTAGAATTCAAGGTCTTCAAGTCAGACTTGCAGGACATCAGCTCAGTCGATTGTTTTGCCGTGGATACACTGCAGTCAGAAGACCGACGAAAGGATGTGAGCGAGTTTTTTCTATCACTACTTAAGGACAAAGAAGAGAAAGGTGTTCTTATATGGGAGACTTGTGAAGCATAATCATCATCAGAAATCAGTAAACTGAAGAGTGACAATGCCAACTTGATGATGGAAGTGGAGACCCTTAGGAAAGAAAGGGATGAGGCAATCAAGAAGGCAGAAGAGCTTGCAAGGTTGGTAGAAGAATAGTAGGAAGATTTTTCCCACAAGACAAGGAAAACCCAAAGGCAAGCAGAGTTGAAAGACCAGACAATAGATGCTATGAAAAAGGAATCATGCAAAAAAAAGAATGCATTGAGAATAGCAAGGGTGAAGGAACGTGATTACTTGGTGGAGCTTGAAAAGGCAGAAAACACTATCAAGATCTTGACCAAGGAGCAAGGTGTTAAGGGAGAGACCTTAGTCGTCAATAGAGTTTCAAGCCATTCCAAAGCAAAGGTTAGTAATATCACATGTGGTCCTTCGTTTTTTCCTTACAATTGTTATTTTGGCCATACTAGGGGTCATAAAAAGACCCAATGTGCGGAGTTTATTGAAAGTTGCAAAAAGAAGCAAAGAAAGCCTAGAGGAAAACCAAGGAGAATTTGACAAGTTTGGGTCCACAAGGACAGATTGGACCTAGTGAGAGAAACTAGCATTGATGGAAGGAAAGCCCTTGACATGAAAGAGTGTCCTAAACTCCTTGACACAAATGGTGGTAGCACGAGCGGAGGGGTCGCTCAGTTGGAAGTCATTGCGCTAACAGAGCCGTAGTGCTCTCACACGTCTTGCCTAGACGTTAAATAAAGCGCTCGGTGGGAGGCAACCCACCCAGGTAACATTTTCTTTTCTTTTCTTTGTTTAATTTGAGTCAGTCATTAGTGAGAGTCTCGAGCACTCTTGGACACGTATAAATATGATTTATGTTACAAATCAGCTTAGTAAAGAGCATTATTTAATTCAGGTTTGGGGGTGTGTGAAAATTTTCGTATTTTGAGTTGAGAACTGGTATGTTTTACGTGTGCTTGTTGGAATTGATCATGTTCAGGTCTGGACGTAAAAATTGGATTTACAGCGGGATTGACCACCCCCTAGACACATGTCTGGGTGGTAGTAATTGAAAAACTGATTCTCTGGAGTTGAACGCGGGATAGACCGCCCCCCCATGCAAGGTGTCCGCAATGCGGACAAAATTTAGAGCACCCTCTGGAGTTTTACGCGGCATACACCGCTCCTTGTACAAATGCCTGGGCCGCGGTATGTGCAGCGAGAACGTAAGTGAAACAGTGTGATTTGATCACCCAGCAACATGCGGAGTTTGGCTGAGTCGTCCTTGCACCCGTCTTGCTGAGACGTTAAATTAAACGCTTGGTGGGAGGCAACCCACCTAGATACTTTCTTTTTAGTTTTAGTTTTTAGTTTTCTAGTTTTTTTTGTGTTGAGTTCATACATGCCATACTTTTTCTTTACTCGTTGTCCAAGCTTTTAATGTCATACAAACATTGAGGACAATATTTAGATTAGGTTTGGGGGTGTGAATTCGTGTTTGTTTGATGTGTTCCATTCTTTGTCAAATCTACGAAAAAGTGACCCCTGTTTTGAAAATTTTGAGGCAAACGTTTTGTTAAAAATGTATTGATTGGTGAGGAAATAAATTTTTCCGTTCACGTAGGGTTCTTCATTTTTTCGATACGAATCTAACGATATAAAAAATGAAAAATTCTGGGCGGTGGTTTAAAAGTTATGAATGTTTCTTCGACCAAAGGTCATGGGCGATGCCCTATTATTGCGAAACGGTGCGTGCACTGTTTTCGTCGTCTATTTTCTCACTTTTCCAATGTGAATTTTGAAATATTTTCTAAATGAAAAGTGTTTTTTTTCATGTTTATTATCTTGTGTTAAATTTTAGTTAACTTTTGTTCACTTATTTGAGAGATATACATTAAAGAACATACATAGGTTGATTTCGAAAGTCATCAGTTTTTGAATTTTTGTCCTCCATGTTGAGATGCTTCTTTTGTGTGCTTTAAGAGCCGTAATATATGCTTTATTCACTGAGTTTAAACTAAATTCTTGCCACTTAGAGTATTGCATTGCATTTTTCAAAACTTATGACAAGCTCTTGATGTGATAGTGGATAAGATGCTTAGTTGGATTGCCATGATTAATAGTGGAGACTACCCTTGTGAGTTCACTAAGCCGAAAAGCATACATAAATGACATGATATGAGGGGATTATTTTGTTTCTACTCTTTAAACACTCAGTAGGTTCTTAGCATTAGATTCGATCTCTATAGGTTGTACATTGAGCATTAAAGAACAATTTTCATAAAGAAGACATCACATGTAGACTTTGCTCTTGATTTGGTTGAACCATTAGAAGTGATATAGGCAATGTGTGCTTGAACTCACTTAAAAGGCCTTAAATATTTCTTACCTTATGTGTGTGCTCCATAGCCCTTTTTGAAGCCAAACACAATAAGCCTTTTTCTTTCATCATCCACATTAACTTAACCCCAATAAGCCATAATTTAGCCATACCATATAGCTTGGGATCATATAGAGGAAGTGATGAAGATGATTGAAGGGAGTTCGAAATGGGTGACTCGTGATGTGCATGTACCAAGGCAAAAGCAAGAAGACAAACACCAAAGTGGTGTCAAGAAGAGATGTATTGAAAAGTTGTTAAAAAAAATTTAAAAAAAAAGAGAAAAAAAAAAAGGAAAAGGATAAATGAATGAGATGATGAATCAAATAAAAGAAAAAAGGAATAGAGCTTTACAATGAAGTGATGAGAAATCAAAATCAACTCAAGAAGGAGGATGAACAAAAATTGTTCAAGAAGCCTGGATGCAAGTGGAATGAAGAATTCGAAGAAATTCGGCTGAGTATGAAGATTGCCGAAGAATGTCTCGATATGATCCTAGGTTTGTTTGTTATCCTTTTCCCGTTCTTTCTTTGCCTACCCCAATGGCCCCCTTACAACCAAAGAAAAGACCTAATTGATCTTTTGGGGATGCTAGCTTAAGAGTAAGGTAAACATGTGCTCTATCTTGTTCTTAATGTTTGATTCTTTCATGAGATTTTTTGCATACAAATCAAGCGTTCTTTCAATGATATATTCATATGCGATTATAATTTGAAATTTCTTGTCCATAACTTCTTTCGCATATGCTTGATGAGTGTATTTGCCTAGGTTTCGTGTGAAATATGAGCGATATCTTGTGAGAATTAGAGTTGAGGCAAATTATATCTATGGCGTTTGGCGAATGTGTTTTTTAAAGCTAGAATGTCTTGAGCTTGGGCTTTTCATTCAAAATTGAGCAATGCATTCAAATTTGTGACATGACTTTAGTCTTTACTTATTGGCTCTAGCATGCATTGTCTTGAATGGTACATAAGAGTTTGCATCTTGATTATTTGGATCTTCGCAGAAATATGTTTGTGGGTAGCATAGCTGTAAACCCTCAGGAGACAACACTCCTCCTACTAAGGACACTTAAAGGTTTAAAGGCTTGTAGCATACGCTCAATGTTATCGTGTTCCCTACGAAAGTGGCCTAGCTTAGATTTAATTTTTGTTTTTAGATTTTTAGTTTTTGTTTTTAGTTTTGTTTTGCTCGAGAACTAACAAAAGATAGGTTTGAGGGTATTTGATCGGTCTATTTCTATACATGTTTTAGGCCTCTATTTCCTATTATTTGTGCTTGTTCTCAAATGAATTAGGTGGTTTAATGTGTTTGTTGAGCATGTGTAGGTCTCCTTCCATAAAAGTGGTGTTGAATCTTATTTTGGAAGAAAAGGAATCAAACGATGGAGAAAAAGAGCAAATGGGAAAAAACCATGGAAATGTGAAGTTTGCCAGTGCAGAACAGCCAAATTGAGGGGCCCATATCTCTCAGCTCCAACATAATTGTGTGTCCTACCACCCATGGATTGAAAGCCCCGGAAGTCTAGTTTCCGGCACACTTTTCAGATTGCAATTCCGATATTCCTAGAAGAAATTATAGCCGATTTAGTAACTGAAGGTCAGTGCTGAAAAGTCCACCGGGCTTATACCGCTGCCCATACCGCAGTTTGTGCACGAGTGCCTACCCAGCGGCCTAAGCAGCGGAAAAGAGCAGAGGTGCTCCGCTTCTTGTGCAACTATGGAGGCAATTGTCTAGGGAGCGACCTAGGCAGCGGTAATTCGTAAACCTAGTTCGTTTGGGTCAACAAGTGACCTATTTTTTAGAGGAATATATATAGAACTGATATCTTATTTTTGAGAGAGAGCCACACAAGGGGATTAGACCCAAAAACACCATTCTTTCACATTCATCCATTCCATTGATTCTTTCATCCAATTTCATCCATCATTGGAGGATTCTTGGCGGCAAGAAGAAGGAGATTTCCAGCCAAGAAGCTATCAAGACAAATATGGGTTTTCTCTACATCTCTTCTATGTTTTTATCTTCTCCATTGATGTGTAACTAAACCTTTAACTAGGGGATTGATGTAACCAATTTTGGATAACTCTATGTGAACAATTAGTCTATCTTTTGTTAATCAATTGGGTGTTAGTCTTGTCTATTGAATTAATTGTTTTATGTTACTTATTCATATTATTTTGTGGCCTCAATTGATATGGGTTTGTCATTTAGTTTATCCATGAGATTAGGGTTTAGATGTGAATGGCTTTTTCCATTTAAATCATAATCATAAGCATAATAGACTTGAAAATTAATGTTTGCATGGCCTTATTACATTGATTTGGCTTAGAGTTTTGTTCTAAAGGATTCCTTACCGTCACTTAACACATGGCCTTTGTGCGAGTGGTGGGAAGGAGATTCGTTCTTCATTGTATATCATCAAAACAAGCCCTAAACTATATTGAAGTGTTTATTGAGATTAATCGAGAGCATCGAGTGTCTAAGAAAGGTGCATCGATTCCCTAGTATTTCTCCCATATATTCATCCCTTGTGTGATCTTTGATTGATTTTAGTCTTTAGTTTAGATTCTCATAATTTAGGTTAATTTTAGATTTCAACAAATTTCCAAGCAAAGCATTATGCAATTTAGGTCTTCGCATTTAGTATAAATCCTTGCTATATTAATTGGCTTTGACTGATAGAATCGCCGATCCCAGTGAACGAACTTTCTTAGTAAATTGAATACAGATTTTACTGCATCATGCTCTCTACCCACATGTACCACACACACCACACACGGGCCTGGTGACATGGCACTTTCAATTGGGTGCTTCCTTTCCCTCTCTCTCTCTTTTAAAAAACATTTTCCTTCTCTCCAAACACAACTTGAAGAAAATTGAAAAGAAAGAACAAGTGCATAATTTCTTCATGATTTTTGGTATCTTGTTTCAATCATAACTCTCTCATTTCAACTCGAAATTGAGTGATTCAAAAGCCAAAAATGTTGGTCTTCGAGTGTACTAAAAACCACAATAATTTTCAGAGTCATTTGAGTTCGTGATTTTTTGCAGTGAGCTGATTACAGTCTGAGCTTCAACTTTGTAAGTGAAACATCATCTTCTTGCTTTCTCTTTTGATCATCTCTTTTATTCCTTCTATTTTATTGATGAAATGCATTAAGAATGATGTTAGTTCACACTCTAGGTTTGTATGATTGATTTATAGTTGTGTTTTAGTCTTGTTATCTCATTTGAACAATATTTTGCTAAACTTGACTAATCTTGAAATTGATTATAGAAATTGATTCTAGAAATGATATATATGATGTGTCTCATGATATTTTCTAGGTTTAATTTCATGATCTAAGAACTAAGATTTCTGTGTGATATTTTGAATATTCATATCTTATTCTTAATAATATACATGTCTTGATTTCTAGGTTCATTTGTGATTGTTTATTGAAAGCATTTCTTAGACTATCTCTAAGCATGTACATAGGGTTTGATTGATCATATAACTTTATTTGATTGTGATTTGCATCATTGCTTTGTAAAAAGGTTCAAATCTCTTGTTGAAGTGAGTGTAGCTTTAATTTGAACAAGAAGACTTAGCTAAGAAAGGATTTCAGATAGTCAAGCAAGAAGTCTTGACTATTTCTTGCTTGACTATGACACGTGGTCCAAATAGTCAAGCAAAAATCTTAGCTATGAGTTTGGTACTCCGGATAGTTGAGCTCCCTAGAGAGCTTAACTAGGATCCTTGTGATCTAGATAGCTAAGTAAGAAAATTTTTCTAGAGGCTTGAGAGCCTTAGAAAGGAAGTTGCTTCCTAGAAGTGTAGGACACACCTTAGATAGGGAGTAGGCTTAGTGGTTCACTAGCCCGAAGGTAGATTAGGAGATGATAACTTGGGGTGGATATCATTGTGTTGATAGCCTTGAGTGTGTAAGTCATTTTCATATAGTGGATTTGCTTTACCGATGGTTATGGTATCAACTCGTGAATGTTTCCTCTTTGAGGTTTTAAGTCGTAAACATAGTTACCAAAACCATAAATGTAGTTACCGTAACCGTAAACACAGTCACAAGTAAAATTTTGAAGAAACCAATAAATAGTTTACCGAAATCGTAAACGTAGTTACCAATGTCGTAAATGTACCATAGCTGTAAACGTAGTTACAAGTAAAATTTTAAAGAAACCAATAAATAGTTACCGAAGCTGTGTAGTTACCAAAGCCGTAAATGTAGTTACTGTAGTCGTAAACGTAGTTACAAGCAAAATTTTGAAGAAACCAATAAATAGTTACCAAACCCGTAAATGTAGTTACCAAAGCCATAAATGTAGTTACCATAGCCGTAAACGTAGTTACAAGCAAAATTTTAAAGTAACCATTTAATAGTTACAAAAGCCATAAATGGAGTTACCAAAACCGTAAATATAGTTACCGTAATCATAAACGTAGTTACAAACAAAATTTTGAAGAAACCAATAAATAGTTATCAAACCCATAAACGTAGTTACCAAAGCCGTAAATATAGTTACCATAGCCATAAATGTAGTTACCAAGACAAAATTTTAAAAATTGAAATTTTTTGAAGAAACCAATAAATAGTTATCAAACCCGTAAACGTAGTTACTAGAGCCATAAATATAATTACCATAGCCGTAAACGTAGTTAACAAGACAATTTTAAAAATTGAAAAATCCTTACCAAAGCCTTGATGGTGATTACTAAAGCCGTGAAAATAGTTACAAGTCAAAATTTTCAAAATCATTAAATTGTTACCAAAGCCATAAAAATGATTACCAGAGTCGTAAAGGTAGTTACCAAAGCCATGAAAATAGTTACAAATCAAAATTTCAAAATTATATGAAAGATATAATTAATTAATTTCATATAATTTTTTATTATTGAACTTACTTTTTTAGTTTTTTATTTTATTTTATAAATTTAATAATTTTATATTTTAAAAACTTTGAACAGTTTAAAACACTAACTGAAGTTGGGACAACCTGTTGCAAACCGGCTAAGAATGGCACTATCCATACCTTCATCATGCAAGGCCCGCATAGTAGCCAGCCCCAAACTGGATATATTAATTGTCTATGGTTTGCGAAACTTACGCATTAAATGATTTCTTTGAAATTACCTTTAGGTCCAGCGTATGGATTTCTTTGAAACTTGCTATGGAAACCGAGATAATGAAACTTGGAACAAAAATAATCCAAGGAAAAAAAAAATACTAAAGCTTATTTAATAATTGAGTGAATGATCGACTAATGGTGATTATTGATAGAATGTCTATCCGAGAATTAAAAAGGATGAGATTCAGTTGAGGGCATTAATATCCACCAAAATCAATCATTATGATGTTATTGCACAATATACACCTACATTCATGTTCGCATTATCTGTCAGTTGCCACCAAACAGATCTGCATCATCTTTGTCATTTGCCACCAACATGTTTGAAAAATCCAAGTACCCCTACCAAATGTAGCAATGGATGTTACTCCAAATTCTTAATGACAACTTCCCAACCAATTACATATCAAAAAATAAAAATGAAAATATTTCTTTTTTTATTTCCAACAAACAGTTCTCCATTGCACGTTGAATAATCCAAGGAGGTGGAAATTAAAGATAATTCTAAATTTTGAATCACCCCAATAAATAAAATTATGAAAACTACAAAAGTTTCACCTTGGCTCAATTTATAACTCAAAAATTGACAATGCCAAAAAAAATTTATCCGAATGAAAAAAGTATTAATTGTCCATCCAATACAAACTATCTATTAGAATGAATTAATCAAAGTTTGCTAAAGGGATGCGAAGACACTTTACCTGCAGCATATGCCAAGCAGCCAACTGGTCAATACACTTCTCTGACAAATGCTCAGGCAGACTCAAGCTCTTTATAAATTCCACATGATGGTTTGATAAAAATTCAACACTCTGTCAACATAATGAACTATAAGATCTGTAATTTGCAACACTAATGCAGAAAACTTATCATAGAGACCTATACGTAACATAAGTAATGGCCATGGTTTTAAAAGGCGTTTTGAGGCATACGCCAAGCTGCTGATGTAAATTGTAAGCCTCAGTTTGTGAGGCGTATGAAGCGTATGCCTTGAAATAAGCCACGTTTTGGGCCTGTTTTTTTTTTTTTGGCTGGGCCTTTAATTTTTGATTTTCAAATTAGTTTTGGCCCATGGTTTTGGGCCTATTAGTAAAACAAACTATGAAATAACAACATAATACTCGCACAAAAAAAAAAACTAAAAATAACCCTAGTTCACAAAAAACAGAAATAGGAAGAGCAAATCTACTGATTAGCACAACTAAACTAATCCTATCTTCAATTTTTTATTGTTAATATTGTCCATTGTTTGTATATTGTTAATATTGGGAATAATTCAAGTAATAAGTCATAGAGTCATAGATTTTAACTCTAAGACTTGTTCTAAATTTCTAGTTTGGGATGGGAGGATTCATGGTTTTTAGTCTTTTGTCTTGTGACTTTGCTTTGTTATTAATTTTCTCTATTATGAACTAAATCATGTTGTGTATTTTTATTTGATAGTAATGTTATTGAGTCATTCATATTATGGTATGAATTTCTAGTTTCTTTTTATAATTTTTTAATGCTTTTTTTATTTTTTTTTTATTAATTAATTGAGGCTTACGCCTCGTTTCGCCTCGAGGTGTACGCCTTGTGAGGCGGTGGTCAACCGCCTCGAGGCTCGATTTCGCCTTTTAAAACCTTGGTAATGGCTGATAGTGTTTGGCAGTTTCATACGATGGTTTGATACAAATTCAACACGCTGTTAACACGATGAACTATGAGATCGGTAATTTGCAACACTAATGCAGAAAACTTAATACATAGAGACCTATGTGTAACATAAGTGATGGCAAATAGTGTTTGGCAGTTTTATATGCAAGAAAATTCCAATGGCACATGAGAGTTGAGACAAACTATGAGATCTGTAATTTGCAACACTAATGAAGAAAACTTATCAAAGAAACCTATGCATAGCATGAGTAATGGTTGATAGTGTTTGGCAGTTTCATATGCAAAAAAATTCCACCTGCATTACTAACACACACAGAACGACACATGAGTTGAGACAAACAAAATTAAGCTTACTTAATAATCGCAAACATCTATTTGACACACACAGTTTATGCGGCACATGAAAGTTGAAACAAACTATGAGATTTGAGAGACCTAAGTAATGGCTGATGGTGTTTGGCAGTTTCATATGCAAAAAAATTCCATCTACATTTCTAATAATCACACATAACTGTGCATGAGAGTTGAGACAAACAAAATTAATCTTATTTAACAATCACAAACATCTATTTGACTCACGCAGTTTAAGTTTTCACGTTTAATGCAAGTCGCCAATATACCTACACACTACACGGTTTAAGTTTTCCCGTTTTATGCAAGTCGCCAATATAACTACACACACAGTTTAAGTTTTCCCATTTATGGTAGTTGCCTATAACTAACTACACACACACGTACCTTTGATGAAAAGCTTTCATCCCAATATGTATACATTAAACCTTCAAGTTTTCCCGTTTTATGCAAGCTGCCAATATAACTATATATCGGACAGCTATTTGATGAAATGTTAGGACTGAAAACAACGAACCCCATCAAATTATGTTTAGGGATCTGCATAAAGATAGAAAAGAAGAGATGACTCAAATTTTAAAGAAAGCACACTTTCAACAGCACCATATTAGATATGTTCTAAGATATAACCAGAGTTTTAAAACTCAAAAGGCGGTGCGAGGCGGGAAGGTTAAACAAACAAAGTTAATTTTGTTAAATAACACTGTTATTTTTCAATAATCAAACAAATAACATAAAATAATAAACAAATAAAATGACATTTTTCAATAACACTGTTAACATATAACATATAAAATACCAATTAATAAAATAATAAACAAATAAAATACCAAACAAATAAAAGTTACCAATTAATAACACAAAAAACAAATGACACATATCTGTGTTAAGTGAGATATGTGTTAAGTGTTAACACTTAAACACTTAACAAATAAACAAATAAAAAACGGATCGAAGAAGTTGAAGAACAGAGCTTCGACGAAGCAAGAACAGAGCTTCGACGAAGCAAGAACAGAGCATCGACGAAACAAGAAGAAGAAGCTAAACACAAACCAGATGAAGAAGAAGAAGAAGAAGAAGAATAGAGAAGGAAGAAAAACAAAGGAAGAAGAAGAACTCACCGAAAGTAGAACTCGACGGAGAGAGAAGCCGCAATCAGCATCGCCGGAAGGTGAAGGGCCAGTCGATGTTGCTGGAAGGATAACCCGTCGTCGATCAAAGAGATGACGAGGAATGATTTGGAGGTTCGATCGAAATGGAATTTTAGGAATATAATTCGCAGAAAAGGTTTGGGTTTGGGATTTTACTTCAAAACACAGCGTTTTGAACATTTCCCTTTCATCAAAAGGCTGCTTTTTGATGGGTTCCAACCAAAAAAAAAAAAAAAGGTTTTACACTAGGCGGCCAAGTAATAGAATCGGCGAATATGCGGCCGCCTTGTGCGGCAGAGGCAGGTTTCTGACTCAACTCCACCAGTGCGGCCACACTAGTGCAGATTTGCTGAGAGGCAGGCGAGGCCGCCTCAAACTGCTTTTCAAAACATAGGATATAACCACCACTAGTGTTGTGCCAACCAAAGTTAGGTGCAACAAAATGCACTTTAATTAAGCACAATTGTGACATACATGATTGACAGACCAAATATGCTTTCAAAGATTAATTAAACATTAGAGGGAAAAAAAAAAAAAAGGCTAAAACACAAGGGAAAAAAATCAACGAGTAATAATAAAGAAATAACTTACCAAAGTTTGAATTATATCTGCAACTGAAGCCTTATCATAAAGGACCGTAGGCCAAACTCTATATCGTTCACAAAATTCACATTAAACATGCATGAACGAGAACAGAATATTTAATCCAATTAATACACACAATCTAATTTGAGCAAGGGACCTTGAGCAAAACTCTTACATCTGTTCGAGGATTAGGGAGTATTTGAACGTGCAGAAACATGACATAAATAACATTTAAGCTTAAACAACTTTGCCAAGAATAACTCAATTGATATGATCATATACATAAGAGATGCCATACCTTAAAGGCACTGCAGTTATATTCTCCGGATCTGACACAGCCACAGTAAAAAACCTATCACCCACATTCAAACCTAGCAACTGATTTCGTTTCGAAGCTTCCCTCTTCAGTGATTCCTTGAATAAGTTCAAGGGTTGCAGGAACTTCATCTACCATTCAATGTAGTAAAATATTCAACATTTATACTACATTTTAGAAAGAGCTAATGACAGAGTAAAATTTAAACTTAAATGGACTATTAAACATAAACAGAAAACAGTTATTAGTCCTAAGGTGATAAGTCAAGTGAAATCGTGGAGTCAAATATTCAACATATATTAAACTCAAATTTCTTCAAACTTCTATCAAGGATTAAACATGAAAAGTAAACGCTTTAATGGTGAAAATTCCAGTAAAAATGTGTCTTTTTTGTGGATCAGGCAATATTGATAGAAGTATTTGATATCTTAAAACAGAGATGCCGTCATCTTGTTGATTTCGGACAGAATATGAAAACGGATTTGTTTTACTCGCAACAAAAATAATTTTTTAAGACAAAGAAAAAATTTTCAAAAGAAATCCAGATGCTTCCTTTTTAAGCCAGAAAGAGATGCTAACTATGAAAGATTAGAAGATTTTCGAGAGAAATTTCAGGAAATGGGACGACGTACGTCGGCAATCAACATCAGAAAAGAGAAAGAGAAGGCAGCTAGATACTATATAATCGGAAAAAATATAAGGAATTCAAAAAAGAATGAATGAATAGCTAAACATACCTTGTGCTATTCTGCGTTGCGTCAGATCCAAGTCGGATAACTAGTGAGCGGCGAGAGGTTGAGACTTGAGAATATATATTACAAGGTTAGGGTTTCTTACGATGTACCCTTAGAGCATCCACATTGAGCTCTAAAAAACAAGACCCACTTATTGCCACATCATCAAAAATGGGTCTTGTTTTTAAATAATGGGTCTTCCCATTTAGGTCTCTTTTATTTGGATCTATTTTTCCCACAATGGGGCAAAATTAAAAAAAAAAAAAAAATGGATCCATTTTTTTTTACTTTTTTCTAAACAATCATTACTCTACTTTAAAATATTATATATATATATATATATTAATAAAGAAATTATATAATATATTTTAAATATCAATACTATCAACAATTATTTAACAAATTATAATTCATTTAAAAAAAATTTATTAATTTAAAATTATCACAACCGAATTACATCAACAATAAAAATAAATATTTAAAACAAAATATTGTATACGATTAGACATGGCGTCGGTTTCGGTTTGAATTTGGCTTCGGTTCTGAACCTTCAAAATCGGCTCCGATTCTGGTTTTAAAGGTCCGATTCCGGTTTTAAAGGTTCGATTTTGGTTTTTGTTTCGGTTCCGGTTTTGGTTCCGGTTTTGAAGGTTCGGTTCCGGTTCCGGTTCCGGTTCCGGTTTCGGTTTCGGTTTCGGTTTCGGTTTCGGTTTCGGTTCATTGGTTCCGGTCCGGTCCGGTCCGGTTTTAGCGGTTCCACCGGTTCGGGTCTGGTGTTCCGACGGTTCGGTTTCAGTTTTGGTCCGATTTTCGATGGTTCCGACGGTTTAGTTCCGCTTCCGATTTCGGTTTCATCGGTTCCAACGGTATATATATTTAAATTTAAATAATTGAAATATAAATATTAAATTTATATATATTTTTTCATTATATATATATTTTTTGAAATTAATAATTATATATTTTAATTTAAATTATATATATAAATAAATAAATAAATAAAAAGGCCCAACCCAATGATTGGAGAGGGTTGGGAACCCAACCCCAATCATTGGGCAAGACCCAAATTGGGTTCCAAATGTGGAACTCCATTTGGGTCTAGTCTTATGGAGCCCACTTTTGGGTCTTGTTTTTTGGATCCCATTTACAACCAATGTGGCTCAATTTTATGAAACCCAAAATGGGTCTTACAAAGTGGGTCTTATTTTTACACCAATGTGGATGCTCTTAAAACTCTACCTCGAATTTATATACTTTTAAAAGGGAAAATTACACAAACGTTCCCTGATTATATCATTAATTGCACCAAAACTGGTGAAAATATCATAATATCCTTCACTCCATACCCGTTGACTAAGGGGTTGTTTGTTTTTTGTCTGAAGACTGAATAATTCTGAATTTTACTGAAGACTGAATAGTGACTGAAACCTGAATCCGAATAACATATTTGTTTTTTCTCACATCTGAATATAATATCAACATGTTTGTTTTTTTAAAAATAAAATTGTCTGAAAAAAAGTAATTTTACATCTATACCCATACTAATTAAAAGAAGTAAGTTAACATACAACACTCTTTATAAGATTTTAGAATAATAATTTGTTGCAATTGGATGACTACTAGTGTGCATGAAAAATTAAAAATTAAGGAAAATTTCATATATCACTATCATGAGTCTTCTACTCTTCTTGAATATCTCACTATCATGAGTATTCTTGATCATTCATATTGGTTTGAGGTTAGTTTCATAACAATGTAATTTATAAGATAATTGACCCAAATTCGACACTATATGGAAACTAAAACCCCAAATTTAAAATATTATTTTTTAATCACCCACGGCCACGGTGTAGCAACTCTTCATAATACCATAGTAAAATAATGATAAAAAGCATCATAATATGATAGACAAGTTTGTTCACCACTACACATAGATAATAAAAAAAAAAAATTAAAGAGTTCTTACTAGGATTTGGTAGGAGATGAATTCAATTGTTCAATCACAAGAAGATTTCAATATGAGAAGTGATTAGGGTTTTTTCTATTGTTCAATCACAAGAAGATTTCAATATGAGAAGTGATTAGGGTTTTTTCTTTCTTTCTTTCTAAAAGCCGTTTAAAATAAGAAATAAGTTCAAAGAAAGAATTCTACATCATATCAAATTAAGATAAATTTAGAAATATATCTTTTTTTGGAGGATAGACTTGTAAGAAAATATTTTAATTATAATTCAGTAATTTGGAATTAAGTTAAAAGTCGAGATTTCTTACTTTTTTTAAAGTTGTTTTTTGATATTTTTAAGTTGTTTGACCACTTAAAAAAACAAACAAAACAACTTAATGGATTCAATTCAAACCTATTAAGTCTTAAGTGGAAAAAACAAACGACCCCTAACTGTTGACTACTGTTAGCCACTCACTAATAAAGTGCAATTTGGTCTTTTTATTTAAAAAAAAAAAACAAATTTCCCTTAAAAAAATTTAGAAATATAGACAGATATGATGGAGCTGAGCTTCCAGATCATGTGGCAAAGGGGGAGGGGTACTTACCACTATTGCAATTTGTGTTTTTTTGCATCTTCTTGCGTTTACCCACTTGTTCTCTTTCTCTATTTTGTTTGGTCTCTAAAAAATTTCACTACCTTTGAAATGGGAATCATTTGTTTTTGGTCTTCTCTTCAGTCTTCACAAATTTCCCGGAAACATCAAATGATGTATGAGGCGAAACAACCATTTTTTTTTTTAATTTCGTTGAGATTGTGTGAATTAATTGTTTGTGGTCTTTTGGTTCAGATTTTTTTGGTTTTTTTTATTCTTTTGTTGTTAAGGTAGTGTAAGTGGATTTCTCATATATGTATATGATTGTGTGTTTTTCTAACATATACATATTTAGAGCAATCAGTTGGACTCAACCCGACAAGACACGAACCCGTTTATCCCAACCCATTGGCCGTTACGATTAGTTAAAAAGGTTACATGGGTTAACCCCGTGACACAAGTTAAAAAGGTTACACGGGTTATATTTTTCCGATTATATAGTATCTAGTTGCCTTCTCTTTCTCTTTTCTGATGTTGATTCCCGACGTACGTTGTCCCATTTCCTGAAATTTCACTCCATTGATTGGGTGGTAGATGAAGTTTGTGAAGCCCATGATGTTGACGCATTTGCTAGGGAGAAAAACTTCAAATCGGCATCGCCATGGGTTACTAGGTTTGCATGTTGGTGATAAGTACGTTTCTTTAGCTATGTCGGACAAGGAAAGCAAAACTGTCGTGTCTTTAAAGTATGATATTTCTTATTCATATTATCAAGTCAATTGAGATATTCTTGCATCAAACTTCCTACAAGATGTTCTTCACTTAAAAAAAAAATAGCAAAACAATATTTTTGTTTTTTAGTGAATATATCATAAGAGAACAAGAGGAGGTACTCCTTGTTATAGAATTTCTATTTAAATGTTATAATTTGGTAGTTGTATATGAGGGTTAGTATTAGCTCTTAACTTTTTCTCGTAATCCTTGGTATTGGATTACTAAGAAGCTGTTTTGTTAGATTGACTTATATTTTGTAAATGAATGTAGATGATTTACTGTTTTTGATTGGGTTCTCAGTGTATGCCTGTGCATTATGAATTTTGTCAACACTGTAGATTTATGAATAGGGAAGAATTCGGTATTGATTTGATTGCAGATTCAATACAAAATCACATAAGTCTACAAGCTTGTCAAGAATGCTGCTTGTCAAGAATTGTCTTCAACGTTGCTGAATATTTAGTACACCAGCTGAAGACAATTCTTGACAAGCTTGCAGCTGTTCGAACACTTCAGGCAAGTGTTTTCCCATTGCATGTGCAAACGGGGAAGGAAATAAGGGCCAAAATCATACCAATTTTGGTTCGATCAATGACTCCAATAAAGGAGATAAGTCTTCGGATGATGAAGATCTCATGGCTAACTTCCTAACATTTGCCTCCTCCCACAAGAGCAAAAGTGCTAGTGAAAAAGAGGAAGAGAGTCAAAGGGAAATTGACTCAAGTGAAGATGACTTCGACTCTAACTCCACAAATGGATATGTGGAGAAAGAAGTTCTTGTTGAATACCTCACGGAGTTTAAAAGCTTAGAGATGAAGATTATGAAAAAGATTAAAAGGTTGAGACAAGAGAATCTAAAGCTTTCACTTCACATTGACCACTTAAGTGAACAAGTGGAAAGATCCAAGAAGGTAGAAGATAAACTAAGTGAGGAGTTAGCCTTATCTAAGAGGAATGAAGAAGGTTTGAAGAGGGAGCTTGATGAAGCTAAAAAGTCCATGATTAGGATGGCCTCTAGCACCGAAAAACTAGACCACATACTTGGTGTTGGAAAGAGTCTGTGTGACAAAAGAGATCTTGGGTTTGAAGATGGTAAGGAGACCTCTACCTCTAAGAAGACCGTGTTTGTCATGAGCTTGGGCAACAAAGAAGCTTCACCGGTGCAAAATCATAGGAAGAAGATAGAGCTAGGACAATGTTCAAATAGTGCACAGGTGAAGGTGGCGCCAAGAAGGCAACCTCAAGCTAACATTCCTCACCGAATGGCTCAAACAGGGAAGAGGTCAATCAAGCAAGATCAACCTCGAATGCAATCAAGTCTTGGTCAACAACAAAGAAAGAGAAATCCTATTCAACAACCAAGGCTCCCATGCATGAACAAGGACATGGTATGATTCCTTATTTCATTCCAATTTGTCATTTTTGTGGTTTTAATGGTCACATTAGACCAAATTGCTTTATATATATTAAAATGTGTAGAACAAGAAGCATGATTGAAAAGAGAAAGAATAGAGCCAATATGCATGTTCCTAGGAATGATATAATTGATTTGCATGATCCTAGGACATATAGAGCCCATTTACCAAAGACCACTAGGAAAGAAAATGTTTTACCTATGTGGATTTGAAAGAATAAAAATGTTTGCCATGTTGTACAAATTGTTTTAAAGGCAAATTCTTCTAACTTTTGGTATCTAGATAGTGGGTGCTATAGGCACATGATGGGAAACAAGAGTTTCTTCGAGACTCTTGTTATGGAGGAAGGAGGATGTGTCACCTTTGGTGATAGATCCAAAAAGAGAGTTGTAGGGAAAGGAACCATCTCCGTTCCCGGATTACCCTCCTTATCCAATGCTTTATTTGTGGATGGCTTGAAAGCCAATTTGATAAGCATTTCTCATCTAAGTTATGAAGGATATTCCGTTTTATTTAGCAAAGATGATTGCTCTATCTTAAAGCCCGATGGACAAACCTTGTTGAAAGGTATGAGATCTAGCGACAATTGCTATTGCCTTGAAGCTAGAATAACCTCAAACAATGTGTCCATAGATGAGCAAATTGAGTTGTGGCATGAAAGACTGGGCCAAATGAACTTTCGGGATTTACGAATCCTAGGTAAGTTCTATTGTGTGCATGGCCTTCCCAAGCTTGGGAAGAAAGCCAATGGTTTTTGTCGACCTTGCCAACAAGGAAAACAAACTAAAGACATGCACAAAAAAGGCAAGTATCTCTCCACCAAGGAGCCCCTAGAGCTTCTCCACATGGATCTTATGGGTCCTATGCAAACCGAGAGTTTAGGTGAAAAGAGATATATTTTTGTTTGTGTAGATGATTTCTCTAGGTTCACATGGACATATTTTCTTAGAGAAAAATCCGAAACTTTTGACAAGTTTAAAATGCTTTGTACTAAAATACAAAATGAAATGAATTATAACACTAAAAGCATAAATGAAATGAATTATAACACTAAAAGCATTAAACAGATTAGAAGGGATCATGGGAGGGAGTTGGAGAATGTCGTCTTTGAAAGCTATTGCAATAGCTTAGGCATCTCCCATGAGTTTTCGGCTCCTAAGACACCTCAACAAAATGGAGTTGTTGAGAAGAAGAATAGGGTCCTTCAAGAGATGGCCTGTGTAATGTTGCTTAGCAACAATGTCCCTAGGAACCTATGCGTTGAAGCCATCAATACGGCTTGTTATATAGGAAATAGAGTTTTCCTAAGGCTCGGATCTAGGAATACCTCCTATAAGCTATGGAAAGGTAGGAAGCCAAATGTTAGCTACTTCCACTCATTTGGAAGCAAATGCTACATTTTAAATGACCAAGATCAACTTGGCAAATTTGATGCTAAGAGTGATGAGGGTATCTTTATTGGCTATGCTTTAAACAGTAGAGCCTATAGAGTTTTCAATTTGAAGACTCAAAGTGTCATGGAATCATCCAATGTTGTCATTGATGATGAAAGGCTAAAGTCCAGTGACCATAAGGAGGAGATTGCTAGAGTAAATGACTCTCCCTTGGAGGAGGTTGTGGTGACTCCTAATGTTGAAACGTCTAATGTTATTGATGATGGCACACAAACTGTTGATAGAGTTCCTCTCTTGAACTTTAAAGAACTCGTTCCATGGGTTAGGAAACTCCATGATAAAGATGACATCATTAGAGAGGTTAATGATGGTGTGAGGACTAGGCGTCAAATAGCTAATCTCATTAGCTTTACATGCTACACCTCTCAAATAGAACCTAAAAAGGTTGATGAAGCCTTAAATGATAAATTTTGGGTTCTTGCCATGCAAGAAGAGCTAAACCAATTCGAAAGGAATGAGGTTTGGACTCTAGTTCCTGGGCTTAAGACCACTAATGTCATAGGCACTAAATGGATATATAGGAACAAATCTGATGAGGATGGCAACATTGTACATAACAAGGCAAGGCTTGTTACACAAGGGTACTCTCAAATTGAGGGTATTGACTTTGAGGAGACATTTGCTCCAGTTGCTCGTCTAGAGTCTATCAAGCTTCTCTTATCCATCTCTTCTATTCAAAAGTTTAAATTACACCAAATGGACATCAAGAGTGCCTTCCTCAATGGCTTCTTGCAAGAGGAAGTGTTTGTTGATCAACCCAAAGGGTTTATGGATGCACACCACCCCAATCATGTCTATCGCCTCAAAAAGGCTCTTTATGGGTTGAAGCAATCATTGAGGGCTTGGTATGAGCACCTCACTCAATTCCTTGTCGACAATGACTACACAAGGGGTAGTGTTGACAAGACACTATTCATCAAGAAAGACAATGATGAGCTTTTTATAGCTCAAATATATGTTGATGATATAATGTTTGGCTCCACCAACAACACCAAGGTCCAACAATTTCTTGATGTGTTGTCTCATGAATTTGAGATGAGTCTTGTTGGTGAGCTAAGTTACTTTTTAGGTTTGCAAATTAGGCAATTACATGATGGTATTTTTATAACCCAAGCCAAATATGCCAAGAACCTAGTGAAGAAGTTTGGTCTTGAAAATGCCAAACATTTTGATACACCCATGGGTGCCACTTTGAAGCTAAGCAAGGATGCTAGCGGAAAAAAGTGTGCAACAAACAATGTATAGTGGCATGATTGGTAGCTTGCTTTATTTGACCGCAAGTATGCCCAATATCTCTTTTAGTATGGGTGTGTGTGCTAGGTACCAAGCGGATCCTAAGGAATCCCATCTCTCTTTCGTTAAGAGAATCAGTCGTTATATGAATGGGACGTCCAACTATGGGATTTGGTACTCTTTTGACACTAATGCTAGTCTGATGCGGATTGGGCAGGAAATTGCGATGATAGAAAGAGCATATCGAACGGTTGCTTCTTTCTAGGTAACAACTTGGTGTCTTGGTTTTACAAGAAGCAAAACTTGATTTCCTTGTCCACGGTCGAGGCCAAGGCCGAGTACATAGCCGTGGGGAGTGGATGCACACAACTCCTTTGGATGAAGCAAATGCTAGTAAACTACGGATTCAACCAAGATACACTCACTCTCTTTTGTGATAACATGAGTGCTATTAATATTTCCAAGAATCCGGTTCAACATTCTAGAACTAAGCATATTGACATCTGCTATCATTTTATTAGAGAACTAGTTGAGAATAAATGCATAGTACTCGGACATATTTACTAAACCCTTAGATGCTACTCGATTTAAAACACTTAGTAGATCTATTGGAATTTGACTCGTGGAGTGATGAGTTTTGGTGATTGACCTCATATGGGGAACTCAAGTAAAAAGAGGTATTTTGCATACTTGTCACATGCAAAAATTTGAAATATCTTATGCTTCTTTATTAATTGCTTGAGTATCTTGGTTGCACATATGTATATATGTTTTTATTTCAATAAGTGTGAACCATGCTTGTATTAAAATCCATGTCATATTTATGTTCAAACATACATTTTTGGACTAGGAGATTTACATAGGATGTATGATTTGAATGACCTATAGTTATCTATATGACATGATGATTCTTAAATGACATGCTTATGACATATGAAAAGCATGAAATTCATATAACATGCTCAAATGAAAAAGCATGAATTGATTATTGCAATTCTTAAATGCAAAACAATGTGTGAAAAAGCTTATGAGACTCAAAATGAATAAAGGATCTTGTATCCGTTCAAAGGATTTTACAATTCAAATGTCTCTCTTTCTTTATTGGTTGAACATGGCTACTATCATACGGGATATCTTACTCGGAAAAATCGAATAGGGTGCAAAAAGTCGCTCATGCCATGTTTCGCTTATAAAGTTGGATATAGTTGCTCTTATATTAAAATCAATAAAATCTTTATCTCCTTATTTCTTGCATGACAAATGGTGAAATTGGTTTGAATTCTATTGGAAACCTTTGTCATTTGCTTTGCCAAATACCATTGTAATTTGGATTTGAATGCTACATGTCTTGTATGCAAAGCATTTTTAATACACACATCTTCATAAAATAAATCTCGTTGTTTCTCTCTAATTAATTGAGTTGCATAAAACGGCTTATATGATTATACAAATATCTAGTATGCTATTATCTCTCTTTGCTATAAGTGACCTGGTTGGAGACTACTCCTTTACCTATATCATGACAAAATGGGGGAGTAGAATGAGGTAAGGGGAGTTGCAATAGTAGCAAATGTGAATGTAGGGGAGATTATACATTAATGGGGAGTAACTCTTTGAAGGGGAGTATTGCATTCACATACATTGCATGAAACTTTGCATGCTGTTGTGCTTAGATTATTTAAATGCAAATGCTTGTTTTATTTTCACTTGATCATCTCACATACACTTGCTTTGGAAATTGTAACTTTTTGTTTTGAAGACAAGAGATTGAAGACCTGAAGATTTTTACTTTTTAAATATCTCTTTGTAATGCAGAATATCATTGTTATCCCGTAACTTTAATTATGTTGTAAGGATCAATGTGAGTGGTGGTTTTGTCACGAAATAGCCAAAGAGGGAGATTGTAAGGTCTCATTTATTGATTGGCTTATTTCATGGACAAACCACATATTGGGGTTTGCTTTGTAAGGGTAGTTTAGGTGATTAAGGATCAAGCTCAAAGGCCCTTTCAAGACCTCAAGGTGACAAGCACACCAAAGGTATATCTCTAGTGCTTGGTTTTTCTTTGAAGAGATTTAGTAGCACACACACACACTATAAGGATTATGCTCAATATCAAGAGTGTAATATTGTATTTGACAATCTTATCATATTAATAAAGTGATTTCTGTTTTAACAAAATCTTATAGCATTTGCAATTATAATCGCCAAAGTAAATAATCATAAGGTCAAAAGACAATGAGAAAAGAAGAATTATTCGTATATCTGGATATGTATGAGATAGACATAATTCTTTAGTTAGTCTTGAATAATGTTCACAACTTAAGTTAAAGGTTTGGCACCTTTATCTTGTTAAAGATATAGAATTCTATTGCTAGCATTTGAGTGGGATCAAATGTGTTATGATGAGTCTAAAATCATCAAAGGGCCTTTGAGTAAAAAATTCTAGTACACTGGGTGCATTGAACAGGATCACAATGATATACTTTATCTAGAACCGTTAGTAGATAAAAGTTTTTTCATTACCAGGACAATCGAAGAGTCTATCTTAATCGTGAGATAAATGATGGACTTATGCTTACAAGTGTTATCATTTAAGCTATCAATGAGAACGATTATATAGCATAGTCTTCATTTATATATATGGACATCGTGGCTCGATTTATAAAATGTGAGTAGAATATCATTATATAGATGTCTTGAGGTATTGGATATTAAATCTTAACGTTAAGTCTTCGATAATGTCTATTGAAACATGGCTTCTGGACAAGTCATAATATATATCTAAGTTCAAAATGTGGTCATATGAGTAAATATGGTAACTTGGAGAACTATAGGCGGTCTATGATTTCTTGGCGATTACTGATATTCTTCACGAGGATTCACTATCTCCAATAAGATTGTCTATGGTAAGAATGAGAATCATTTACTTATTCTATCTTTATTTAAAAGTGCAATTTTAGTTCTTTAGTGGAATGAACTAAAATTAATAGATTGAACCTAAATGAATCATTTGTTGATTGTGATTGAGTTATGTCTATTGAAGCTTAAATTTAGATAATCCCGCCAAGATCCCCAATCCACACGGATTTGCATGGATCACTTGATATATTCTATTGGACTAATTATGGGTCCATATAGAATTGTATTAAGGCATGTGGACTTGTTTCTTTTAGTAAGAATGGGTCTAATTCACATATGAGCCTTTTAATTAAAGGTCCAATGGATTTAATAAAATGAAAAAAAAAAAAATTTGGCAATTTTGTGTATGGGCGGCAAGGCTAATAAAATAGCCTAATATATTATTTTATTTTATTATTTGATTAAATGGAGATTAATTAATTGATTGATTGATTATTTAATTTAAGAATCAAAATCTTTTTCTGACCAACCCTAAATTAAAAAGAAAGAGGGATTTCAGCCAACCTATAAATATATACTTATATATTTTCGGCCACCTCAAAGGTTTTAGGCTAGAGAATTATTTTCTTTTGCTTGAAAAATAAATCCAACTCTAGACACTAGTGTGAGAATTCGGCCAAGAGGAAAAGAGAGAAGAGAGAAGAGATCGTTCTTATTTCGATAGTGCACTAGTAGCTTTTACATCAAAAGGCTTTGTGCACAATTTCGAATAAGGTTCACACGAATTTCGATCAAAAGATTGAGAATTCAAAAGTGACCGGAACGTTCTTTGTTATCTCTTGGAAGCTTTTGTGACTAACGAAAAAGAAAAGTTTTTTGTTATTCATCCTCAGGTACATAATTCAAAGAAAAGAGAGATCACGCTCCTAGGTGATTCACGTTCGTGATTGGATTGGAAGATCTTGCAGATTACCATCGACGCAACGTCAATCTGATCACGCAACAAAGGTACGATACTTTTATTATTATATGTTAATTAATTAAGGGGTTAAGGTTCAACTTATGGAAAAAATTTAAACTGTACTAAACTATTTTTTCGCTTCCGCTGCGTGTATTTTTCCCTACAATTGGTATCAGAGCCTTGGTTGTACCCTTTAATTAATTAACGTATATATACGTGAATCTATTTCTTTTTATTGTGATTATGCATGTTTTAAAAAGAGATGGCACTCTAGGTATTCTCATATATAATTAAATTGGAATGTATGCATTTATATATGTTATTATTTTTATATGAATTGTTGTTGCTCGATTTTGGTCCTAGAATTTCAATATAATTTTTGTTTCGGAATTGTAACAAGAAGGGTGGTCTATCATCCCCATTATTCCTTCTTGGTAGTTACTAAATTTTCTTTTATTTTTTAGTGTATTAAAACAAGTGCAGTTTTTATTGTATTAAAAAGTGCAGTTTTTTTATTGTATTAAAAAACTGCACTGATTAAAAAAAAAAAAACTGCAGTATTTTTGTTGTTTAAATAAAGTTATAATATATTCAAGCATCGAAGATTCGAAAATTTGAAGAATTGGAAGCAACCGGAACAAGTTTGGTACAGTGCGCACCATAGTAACAAGCGTGCGTGCAAGTTAGCACGTAGATACCTTCTTGGGATATGGGCTACGCACGGCAGCCCTTTATGTGTCATGGGCTGTGCATGGCAGCCTTTTGGAAGTAATGGGCTGCGCACGGCAGCCCTTTATGGACCCAAGGGGTGTGCACGCCCAAAGGTGGCAGCTGAGGGGTGAGCAAGTGAACGATAGCCGCTTGAAGACTTGTTCGCCAAGAAATGATATTTTGTATTTCCAACAATTGTAATTTACTTGCTTTTCTAGGATGGACCAAAATTGTGGCTATTTATTTTGTGTAAATATTACAATATTTGTTATTGTTTGATGGCATATCATATAGAATAAGAGTGCCACTCTAAAAGTATACAAACAAGGTTAAATTGCTTAAAGCGTACCTAGGGGGTGAACAGGTTTTCCGCCTAATTTCAATCCCTTGAACAAACTTATGTTTGTCCCTCAAGGTAGCTTTATATACAATATATAAACGGAACAGTCATACATAAAAAGATATGCATATCATCATTTAGGCAATGTCTACATATAACAAGTTGTTGTATGAGGTATAATAAAAAGATTATCAAGTACAACATTACACTCTTGCTATTGAGCATAACCCTAACAATCTCCCACTTGCGCTATAGCAAATGTGTCATATCTCTCATTCCCATGTTCTCTAGGTGCCCATCAAAACTCTTCTATGGTAGAGCCTTTGTGAAGGGATCCGCTAGATTTTCTGCTAACGCGATTTTGGTAATCGTCACATCACCCCTATGAACAATCTCCCTAAGAAGATGATACTTCCTTTCAATGTGTTTTCCTCTCTGATGACTTCTTGGTTCTTTCAAATTAGCCACTGCTCCACTGTTGTCACATTAAATAGTGATCTGCTTATTCGCACTATGAACCACTTCTAAGTCAATCAAGAATTGGCGGAGCCAAACAGCCTCTTTGGCAGCTTCGCATGAAATAACATACTCAACTTCATGGTGGAGTCAGCAATGCATGATTGCTTGATACTCTTCCATATGACTGCTCCTCCTCCAAGAGTAAACACAGATCCTGATGTGGATTTTCTAGAGTCAGAATCCGACTGGAAATCAGAATCTGTATACCCTACGGGAATCAAATCCCCTCCAGAGTATACAAGCATATTGTCTCTCGTTCTCCTGAGACACTTGAAAATATGCTTGACTGCCGTCCAGTGATCAGGACCAGGTTTCGATTGAAACCTACTAACTATGTCAATAGCAAAATAAATATCTGGTCTAGTGCAAAGCATTGCATACATGAGACTTCCAACTGCCGAGGCATATGGAACCCTACTCATGAATTGCTCTTCATGCTCATTCTTAGGAACTTGTTCCTTAGAAAGTTTGATTCCATGCCTGAAAGGTAACATACCTTTCTTGAAATCCTGCATGGACAACCTAGACAAGATTTTATCTATGTATGAAGCTTGGGATAGTGCAATCGTTCTATTCTTTCTATCCGTTATTACTTGGATACCAAGAATATAACTTGCTTCTCTTAAGTCCTTCATATCAAATTGTTTTGCTAACCATTCTTTTACTGATGTCGATACACCTACATCGTTTCCAATGAGTAGTATATCATCAACATAAAGAATTAGGAAAACCAACTTGTTACCTTTGATCCTTTTGTATACACAAGGTTCGTCAAGGTTCTGAACAAATCCAAAACCTTTCACAGCTTGATCGAACCTTATGTTTCAGGATCTGGATGCTTACTTTAATCCATATATGGATTTTTGCAACTTGCATACCTTTTCCACTTGGCCTTTTTCAATGAATCCTTCTGGTTGCATCATATAGATGCTTTCGTCAAGACTTCCGTTAATGAAAGCTGTCTTGACGTCCATTTGTCAAATCTCTAAATCTAAAGATCCCGCAATGGATAAGAGTATCCTAATGGATTTGAGCATGGCCACAGGAGAGAAGGTTTCCTCGTAATCGATACCTTCTTTCTGTGTGTAACATTTAGCTACCAATCTAGCTTTAAAGGTTTCCACCTTTCCATCCATACCTCTTTTCCTCTTGTATACCCACTTGCACCAAATGGGTTTTATCCCCTTAGGCAAGTCTACAAGGGACTAGACTTTGTTATTGAACATGGACTCAATCTCAAATTGCATTGTCTTTTGCCAATGGCGACTATCAACATCCTCCATTGCTTCCTTATATGTGTAGGGATCATCGTCGTCCGGGAGATTCTCAACTGATTCTCCTAGACCGATGTATCTCTCGAGTTGTTTTATAATCCTCCCACTACGATGAGAAATGGTAGGTTGTTGATCTTGTGATGGTTCGGAACTTACAATTGGGCCAGGTTGTGAAACCTCTTGTGGAATTGTATCTCCTGACATCTCATTCAGGACAATTCTACTTTTAGGTATAAACTCATTCATATAGTCCTTTTCCAGAAATTTAGCATTTGTCAAAACAAATACTTTAAGATCTGAAGGACTATAGAAATAATACCCTTTAGTTCCTTTTGGATACCCCACAAATATGCATGTTTCTGTACAGGACTCCATCTTTTCTGTCTTTCCTTTTAACACATGCGCAGGACAACCAAATATCCTTAAGTGTTGTAAACTAGGATTTCACCCAGTCCACAACTCATGCGGTGTTTGAGGAACCGACTTCGATGGTACATCGTTTAGAATGTACATTGCAGTTTGTAGAGCATATCCCCAAAAAGAAACAGGGAGTGTTGAATAACTCAACATTGACCTGACCATATTCAAAAGAGTTCTATTTCTTCTTTCTGCCACCCCATTCTGTTGAGGTGTACCTGGTGCAAAAAACTGAGAAATAATTCCATTATCAATAAGATATTGCTGAAACTCACCTGATAGATATTCTCCACCACGATCCGATCTTAAGATTTTTATGTGTTTCTCTAGCTAATTCTCCACTTCAGCTTTGAACGCTTTGAACATGTCAAAAGCATCCGACTTATGTCTCATGAGATACACATAACCAAATCTTGAATAATCATCTATGAAAGTGATGAAGTACTCATATCCACCTTTAGCTTGAATGCTCATAGGACCACATACATCAAAGTGTATTAATCCTAAACATTCAGTGGCTCTTGTGCCTTTGGTCGTGAACGATCTTTTAGTCATCTTACCTTCCAAACAGGATTCACAAGTTGGTAGATCATCAACCTTTAAGTCACTTAAAAGTCCATCACTAACCAATCTTTTAATCCTATTAAGGTTAATATGACCTAAGTGCAAATGCCATAGGTAGGTTTCATCTTTTGATAATTTTACTCTTTTATGATTAGGTTCCATTGTTTCTGCGTCTAATAAGTGAGAAAGATTCCTATGCAAAAAAAATAGACCGTTTTCCAATGTACATTTGCAAATAAATTTGTTATTCTTACTAATAATAAAATCTTTATTAAAAGTAACCGAATATCTAAATTTATTCAAACAAGAAACTAAAATCAAATTCCTCTTGAATTAAGGTACATAATAAATGTCTATTAAATCTAAATGTATACTAGAATCTAAAATAACTCTAACATCTCCCACTGCACTGGCAAACACCAACGCTCTGTTGCCTAAACGCAAGTTGATTTCATCTTTATTCAGCCTTTTCTTTTCCTGAAAACCCTATAAGAAATAACAAACATGATTAATGGCTCCTGAGTCTATGATACAAGAATCGGTAGAGTCTGCCAAAAAGCATGTTTTAAGATAATTAATATTACCTTGTTCCTTCTTTTTCTGAGACTTTGGGCAATTACTTTTCCAATGTCCATTTTCACCACAAAGGAAACACTTCCCTTTGATCTTAGTTACTTTCTTGGTCTCCTTCTTGGTAGGCCCAAGTTGCTTTTTCTTCTGTTGTTTCTTGACCTTCTGACGGGTCTTAACAGTAGCAACTTTACCAACCATATGAATCTCTTGACCTTTGCCTTTCACAAGGATCTTTTCAGCGTTTTGAACATCTTGCATCAGGCCTTGCAAGGTGTATTCCTTATTATTCAAGGTGTAATCCAACTTGAACTGATCAAAGGAATCTGACAGTGGGTTGACAATCATGTCAATTTTGGTCTCACCATCTATCTCAGCACCATTAAGTTCTACAATATTTAGATGTGCTATGACCTTCATCATGTGATCTTTCACAGCCTGTCCAGGTTTCATCCTAAGATTCATAAAAGCAGTCACTGCTTCTCTCTTAGTCGACCTAGATCTCATAGCAAACATCTCCTCTAAAAACATCATTATATCAGCAGCAGACTCCATTCCTTCATGCTGTTGTTGCAACACGTCGGAGATAGTGGCCATGATATAACATTTAGCCATATCATCTGAAGTCTTCCACTGCTCATACTCATCTCTTTGCAAAACACTAGATTCAATAGTAGAAGCAGGTGGTTTAGGAGTTGACAGAACAAATTTATGTTTTTCAACTTGCAGCAACAACCCAATTTTCCTTTTCCATGTGACATAATTATATCCAGTTAAAGTGTTATCTTTCAGGATGTTCATAAGGAATGGGGTCATGATTTCTGAATAAAACAAAAAAATATATATAAGTAAATAATCATTGTTTAGCATTTTCGAATATTTATCTTAAATTAAATATTTATAATTCAATCGTAAAATTCAACGTTCGATCCAACACCCATAAATGTTACGCCTCTTTTGGGAGTTCGCACCATATATTAGTTGGACTAGGTCTCACATAACAACCAACGTTTTCAATTTTAGCATTGTGATTTTATTGACAAGAACTCTTAAGAGGATATCAATAAAACCACATTGAGTGTACTACCAAGATTTCGACCCTCAATATATTCCCTCACGAAAATCCCTCATTGGGGAGTAGATCTCGTTTGAGTCAATTGTCTAGTCTATCCTTATAAAGAAGTATCTTGTTATATTCCATTCATGTACGCCCTTTGGGGGGATTACCAAAAAATAAAATAGCTCAACTAACCTTGTAGGCCATAGGTGTTTGCAATACACCTTCTCCCACTCAATTATTTAAGGCATGTGATTAAATCTCAAAGAATGATTTACCAGGTTATCTAGATGTCAATTAGATACCTAAATCATTCAATGCATGTTCATACCAAAAGAGATATATGAATGGCACTCCTATTCTACATGACATGTTATCAAACAATAACAAATATTGTAATATTTACAAAAAATAAATAGCCACGATTTTTATCCATCCTAGAAAAGCAAGTAAATTACAATTGTTTGAAATACAAAAAATCTCCTTTCTTGGCGAACAAATCTTCAAGCGGCCATGGATCACGTGAGCACTCACGGCTGCCCAATTGGCATGCACACTCCACAACCCTAACAAGGGCTACAGTGTGCAGCCCATAGACTCCATGGGGCTGCCATGCACAACTGCGTGCAATTTTGCGCGCGTGCACGTTGCTATGTTGCGCATGGTCTCAAACTCGTTATGGTTGCTATTAATTCTTCAAGTCTTCGAATCTTTGATGCTTGAACATATTACATACATATTTAAACAATAAAAATACTGCAGTAAATTTATTTTTTTTATTCACAACAGTATTTAATTAAAAAAAATACTGCACTTATTTTTTAATACATAAAAAAATAAATAAAAAATAAAAAATAAAAACTGCAGTTAAATTTAATACATTAAAAAAAAACTTAGCTACTACCAATAAGGAAATTGTGACGATAATAGGCTACCCTTCTTGTTACAATTCCGAAACAAAAAATACATTGAAATTCTAGGATTAAAATCGAGCAATAACAACTCACTTTATATCAAAATATAACATATATAAATCCATACATTCCAATGTAATTATATATGAGAATACCTAGAGTGCCATCTCTTTCTAAACATGCATAATCACAATAAAAAAAAATAGATTCACGTATATATATGATAATTAATTAAAGGGTACAACCAGGCTCTGATACCAATTGTAAGGAAAAATACGTGCACGCAGCGGAAGTGAGACTAAAAGAGAGTTTAGCATATTTTAAATTTTTTCCATATTGAACCTTAACCCTTTAATTAATTAATCATACATACGAAAAGATGAAATAACTTTATCGCGTGATCCGATTGACTAACGTCGATGGTAATCCGCTAGATCTTCCAAAACCGATCACGAACGTGAATCACCTACGAGCGTGGTCTCCCTTCTTTGAATTGTGAACCTGAGAATGGACAAACAAACAGTTTTCTGATTTTGTTAGTCACTATAATCTCCAAAAGGTTGCTAAGAATGTTCCGGTCACTTTTGAATTCACAATCATAAGATTGAAATTCGCGTGAACCTTATTCGAAAGTGTGTACAAGATCTCTTGATGTTAAGATCACTAGTACACTATCGAAGCAAGGACAATTCTTCTCTCACAAACCACCTTGGCCGAATTCTCACTAGTGTTAGAGTAGGAATTTTTATTTTTCCTCTTTTGCCAAAGAAAATAAATTCTTCTAGGAAAATAATTAGGGTTGGCCGAAAATTCTCACTATGTATATATAGTGACCGACTTTTTGCCCTAGTTAAATATAGGGTGACCGAAATTTTACCCTAGTTATTTTAGGGTTCCCGAATTCTTACCTTGTCCAACAAGGTGATCACCAAAGTCCTTTTCCAAATAGGATACAAAAGACTTCTTAGAATTCAAACTCTAATCCAACTCTTTAGTGTATTTGTGACTATATAAAAGACTTCCTTATTTGACTAAACAAATAAAGTCTTTTATATTCAATATAATACTAATAGTAGTATACTACTATGAAACATATTTCCTAATCAGAAAAAGATTTGATTTTTAATTAAATATTTAATTAACATATTAATTAATTTCCATTTAATTAAATAATAAAATAAAACAATATAATGAGCTATTAATTAGCCATTGCCGCCCATGACTAGAACTTGGGCCTACATATTGTTTTCTTATTTTATTTAATCCATTTGGACTTTAACAAAAAGCTCACATGTGAACTAGACTCATTCTTACTAAAAGAAACAAGCTCACATGTCTTTCATTAATATATTAATATAATTAAACAGCTCATTAAATAAATAATGTGCAAATTATATTCTTAATATATTAAATACAATTCTAAATGGACCCACAAATAGTCCGGTAGAATATATCAAGTGATTCATGCAAGTCCATGCGGATTAGGGATCTTGGCGGGTCTATCTAAATTTAAGCTCCAATAGATATAACCCAATCACAATCAACAAATGATTCACTTAGGTTCAATCTATTAATTTTAGTTTATTCCACTAAAGAACTAAAATTGCACTCTTAAATAAAGATGGAATAAGTTAACGATACTCATTCATACCCTAGACAATCATATGGGAGATAGTGAATCCTCGTGAAGAATATCAGTAATCGCCAAGAGCTCATAGACCGCCTATAGCTCTCCAAGTTACCATATTTACTCATATGACCACACTTTGAACTTGGATATATATTATGACTTGTCTAGAAGTCATCTTTCAATAGACACTATTGAAAACTCAACGTTAAGATTTCATATCCAAAACCACAAAGCATCCATATGATGATATTCTACTCACATTTAATAAATGGAGCCATGATGTCCATATCTATAAATGAAGTCCTCTATCGATTAACAAATGAATACCACCAAACTATCGATGATAGACTATGCTATATAATTGTACTCATTGATAGCTCAAATGATAACACTTGCAACCATAAGTCCATCATTTATCTCAGGATTAAGATAGACTCTCCGATTGTCCTGATAATGAAAAGACTTTTATCTATTGACGGTTCTAGAAAAAGTATTTCATTGTGATCCAATTCAATGCACCCAGTGCACTAGATTCTTTTACTCGAAGACCCTTCGATGATTTTAGACTCATCACAACATATTTGATCCCACTCAAATGCTAGTAAAAGAATTCTATAACTTTAACAAGATAAAGGTGCCCAACCTTTAACTTAAGTTGTGAACGTTATTCAAGACTAACTAAAGAATTGTGTCTACCTCATACATATCCAGATGTACGAACAATTCTTCTTTTCTCAGTCTTTTGACCTTATGATTATTTACTTTGACAATTATAATAATAAATGCTATATAAGATTTTGTTAACAAAACAAAAATCACTTTTATTAATATGAAAAGATTGTTAAGTACAACATTACACTCTTGCTATTGAGCCTAACCATAACAATTACAACATCTAACTGTCTCTATTACATTAACTTCTGATATTTGGAATGCATGTTCCAAAACAAGACTATTTAACTGTCACATGACATTATTTAGACTTTGATTGGAATTTACAAAAAAAAGTTCTTGGTTTTCATTCTATGGATTATGCATATACCACAGGAAATATTTTTAATGTCATTACATCTGTTTTAGAAACTTTTGAAATAATTGATCACATCATTTCTATCACATTAGATAATGCATCTGCAAATACTAGCTCTATTGCATTGTTTTTTAATAAAATATATCCCGCAACATGGGGGTTATTTCTTCCATCAATGGTGTGCATGTCATATCATCAATTTAGTTTTACAGTCTGGTATGAAGGTAGTAAGCGATCGTATAGATTGCATCAGAGATGCCCTTGCTTGGATATGCAGTTCAAATCCAAGATTGAATGAATTTGGTAGATAATGTAAAACCTTCGGTCTATGTCCCCGAAGATTCCTAACAGATATGCCGGTAAGGTGGAACTCTACTTACTTAATGCTACAAAATTGTTTAGATTATGATACACCTATTTCAGGTTTTTATAACATGAAAATGTCCGAACTTGGTTGTCCAACACTCACCCCAGGTGATTGGCATGTGGCAAAGATCTTTGTTGATTTTTTAAAGGTTTTTTACGATTTCACTGTAACTCTTTCCAGGATCTATTACCCCACATCTTCCTTGGCAATCCATCATATTGTGGAAATGTCTGAATTGTTAAACAATTATAGGGGAGATGATATCTTAGGCCCTGCAGTTGTTGCCATGGAAACCAAGTTTAAAAAATACTAGTCTACAATTCCTTTCCTTTATGTTTTAGGTGTTATAATAAATCATAAGGTTAAACTATCTAGTTTTGAAGCATTGCTAGAGTATCTTGGTGAAATGTTGAGCATAAACTATTCTACACAGGTTACTGACATTTGAACCCAGTAGTTCAAAGTTTTTAGTTTTTATGAGCGCAGGTATGGCGGCGTTGCGCAACAACCATTAGCAGAATCAGACACACTCCTGAATCAGACAAGTTGAAACATTCTAAAACGCCAAAAAAAAAGTAGGCTTATCAAGTTCTTCTTCTTCATGAGCTGGTGCAACTTTCGTTGCCGAACTGAAAAGCTACCTTGAAGCTCAATTCGACGACAAATTTGAAAGAGAGAAGGGATTTGATCTGTTGGTATGGTGGAAGACCTACGGCTATAAATATCTTGTCATGTCACACCTAGCACGTAACATACTGGTTATCCATGTCTCCACTGTTTCTTTAGAATAGGTTTCCAGCACGACTAGAAGAATTGTTAAAGAAAGAAGAAGTTCTTTGACTCCAGAGATAGTGGAGGTATTGGCATGCATTCGGGATTGGGAGCATGATCGAAAGAGGTTGCAAAATGAAACAGTAGACAAACAACTTATTCAAAATTTCAATAATTTATAAGTCGAAGAGAGTTTCGGCAGTAACCAAATCTAGGACTTCTAGGTTATACATGTACATTAACTTGTAATACGATTGCACTCTTTTCCCTTACCAAGTTTTTATCCCACTGGGTTTTTCTTGGTAAGGTTTTTAATGAGGCAATCATGTAAATATGTAATACTGAGACTCCGAAATAAATAAATAATTCTTCATTTCATATTTTCATAATTTCATCTATTTTTATTTTCTTTAAGCTTTTAGCTTTATTTATTCTTTGAATTATTTTTTAAAATAAAATAATAAATCTTTCTATTTTCTACATTTTTTTTATTAGACTAAAATAATAAATAAGATAAACAAATTACAATTAAAAAAGTTTAAACAATATTATAATGTAACAAAGAAACAAACTAAAAATTGAATTAAAATATTGGAAAAAATCAAAAAATAAATAAATTTAAAAAAAAATTAAAAAAAAAACAGTCGGCCTGCCGGGTCAACCCTGACCAGCTTGCCAGACCGACGGGTTCGGCCCGGTAGCCCGACCGTTTTTCATTTTATTTTATATTTTTTTTACCGTTGGCAACTCAAGTTTATTATTATTATTTTTTAAAATTTTGATCGTTGCTGACGTCAACAAACGGTCACATTTTGAAAAAATGCTAAAAAATTTCATTTTGCCCCTTCATCTCTTCTATTTTATATTTTTACCCACATTTCAAATTTTTCTATAAATACCTCCACCCATTCCAATTTCTATACACTTTCTCTCAATCTCTCAATCTCTTAATCTCTCTATTCTCTACACTACTAATCTACTATTCTAAATTTATAAAACTATATTACTAATATTATTCTTTAATCTCTCCACCAACTCACCAAAGCACCAAAGCTCAAAGGTATGTTTTTCCTTTAAACGTTATTAATTAATTTTATGTTTTAGTTTTTAAATTTTATATTTATACATAATATATATATATTTATGCTTAGTTATTAATTTTGATATTTATTCTTATGTTTTATGTATATTTAATATTTATGGCTTTATGCTTAGTATATTTATGAATTAATATTTTTATGCTTTGCT
This sequence comes from Acer campestre, assembly GCA_954870605.1. Lineage (NCBI taxonomy): Eukaryota > Viridiplantae > Streptophyta > Magnoliopsida > Sapindales > Sapindaceae > Acer > Acer campestre. Next base: position 20,704,536 of record OX940810.1, read on the forward strand.
ATAAATTTTAATATTTTTATGCTTAGTATATTTATGATTAAATGCTTAGTAATAACTAATAAGTAGTATATTACTATATTTATGATTAAATGTTTAGTATATTACTATATTACTATATTGTAGGAAATGGATCATAATCATCCTCAATTTCCGACGGAAACGGTAGCGGGACCTTCTGATTTCGGTGCAACACCAACATCACGTCCTCCCAATAACCTTTCAAATTCAAAAATATGGTAGTGTTTTGACAAAGAAGAAATACCAAACCCAGACGGTAGGGTCACAACAAAATATCGCTGTAAGTTTTGTAAACTCTTATTTACCAGTTGTATTTCTAAGTTGGAAACAGGTAATTTGAAAGGGCATATGAGCAAATGTATGGCTGGACACGGACAGGTCGACACTATAACTATAACTATAACCCGGACATAACTACAACGGAACCGAGATGAGCCCGTTACGACTCTGCGTATGTAGTATGCTAGAGACTTAGAGAGTAGAGATTGCACTCTTTTTCCCATACCAAGTTTTTATCCCACTGAGTTTTTCTTGGAAAGGTTTTTAATGAGGCAATCATGTAATAATGAAAATCCAAAATAAATAAATAATTCTTCATTTAATATTTTCATAATTTCATTTATTTTTTATTTTCTTTAATATTTTATCTTTATTTATTCTTTGAATTATTTTATTAAAATAAATAATAAATCTATCTATTTTTTTTAATTACACTAAAAAATAAATAAAATAGACAAATTACAATTAAAATAACATAATTTAAATTATTTAAATAAAAATATATTTAATATGTACTAAATTGAATTAAAATATCTAAATTTTTTTTAAAAAAATAGACAGCACGTGCCGGGCCTAGCACGAGCCCGGCATAGCAAGTTGCTATGTCGTGCCAGGCCAAGCCTGTTTTCAAAAACGGGCTCAATCGGCTCGGCATATGTGGGCCGTGCCGGCCCACATTGCCACCACTACTCCCATGATCACTGTGAATTTTCACAGCACTCTTGTGGATAGAGCGCACCGCCTTCATGACCGCTATGAATTTCCATAGCGATAGTGATAGCGATCTCTTGGATAGAGCCTACCACTGTCATGACCGATGTGGCTTTCACAGCGGTCAACAGCTGATGCTTTTTTTTAAACGGTGTCTTTTTTACATTCTCACACACTCCTCTATAAATACATCCTATTCTCTAATTCTTTTTAGGTTTTGAGTTTCAAATCAACTAGAGAGAGTTTTTAGAGTGACTTCAAAGAAAAGCAACCAAGATTTGATCTTTCCAAATCAAAACCCCAAAACCGTTCATCATTCATGATTCATTCATGATCTAACATGCTCTAGGTATGATTTCTCTTGGGTTTTCTTCTTTACTCACATGACTTGTAGTTAGAACATTTTTGCATCTCTTCACATGTTCTTACTTGACTAGTTTCAAGATAGCATTTTTATTACTTAACTAGTTTCAATATTGCATCTTTATTACTTGACTAGTTTCAAGAATGCATTTTTATTTTGCTTTGTGAGTTGTTTGTGATAGCTATTGCATATAGGTCTTTGTGTGCACATATAGCTATGTTGTATGCATGTCATATAGCAAAATGATATCTATGAGTGTTTAACATGTTTATCCATGCCTAGATAAGCTTAAATGTTTAACCTTGCATTTATGCACTTTGAATATTGCATATATTCACTTTAGGTTGTTAATCTCTTCTCTTAGAGAGTCAAGTCTTGTATTTACCATTTGGTAGTTTGCAAGCAAAGGACTAGGTTCACTTTTGAAGGCTTGCGGGTAGTAGTGGTGGATTAGTAACCGTGTAGGGTTTGACATGGTCAACCTAGGTTGTAATCACCATTACAATTAGTGGATTGAGGTTCGTGTGTGGCACACATAACAGCCCATGGTTTTTCCTTGTTGAAGGTTTCCACGTAAAAATCAAGTGTTATTTATTTTCCGCATTTTACACTTGTTTGATGGTTTGACTAGATAGGGGTTGTTTGTTGAATATTGACTAATCAAGAGAAATTGGTAATTAACTTGATTAAAATCTATTCACGACACCCCCTCCCCCACCCCCCCCCCCCCCCCCCCCAAAAAAAAAATTAATTAGACACGTTTTATATATATTTTTTCAAAGTCATATGTCTGTGTAGGATGTAGAACAAAAGATGACGGAACTTGTTTATGAGGAGGTCGACATAGATCTATCTAGAGACGGCCGATATGAGGAGGTCGTCATAGACCTACTTAGAGACAGTCGATACGAGGAGGTCGACATTAGAGGTGGCCATGGTTCCGGTAAACCGTTAGTTTTGTCCGCGGTTAAATTGGAACCGGACGTACCAAACTGAAACCGAAAATCGGAACCTAAATTGCCAATTTGAAAATTGGATGAAAATCAGTGGTTTTGGTTTTAGTTTGGCAATACAAACCGGCCAAAACCGGCTGTTTAAACGACGGTTTGATCCGCGGTTTAAACCGCCGGTTTTAAAATATAAAAAATTCCAACCAATCAGACACTGCCACGTGGCAGCAAATTAAACAGAAATACCGTTTTGATTACTGAAACGTTGAAAAAAAAAAAAAAAAAAAACCCAATCAGACGCTATCATGTGGCACAACGTCTGAAATTTTTTTTGAATATAGCCGTTAGGCAGTGACCGTTCTGATTGGTTCCCAACGGCCATTCCCTCCACAACCCCCCCCCCCCCCTACACTTCATTATTCTTCACACCACTCTCAATCTCAAATTCATAATTCTCTCTACATTCTACAATTTTATTTAATTCTCATTCATATATAAATTATTTCTTCTATTTTTTACTATCTTCTATTTTTTCAATCACCAGTATTATTTCAACAATATATTTTTTTCAATCATATATATATTTTTTACTTGCTTACCACTCTTATTCCAACAATATATTTTTTTCAATCGAATATTTTTTTTTTTTACTTGCTTACCACTCTTATTCTAACAATATATATTTTTCAATCATATAATATATATATATATATATATTTACTTGCTTACCACTCTTATTCCAACAATATATTTTTTTTCAATCATATATTTTTTTTTTTACTTGCTTACCACTCTTATTCCAACAATATATTTTTTTTTCAATCATCGTTTTTTGTTTACACTATATTTTATTATTATTAATTTTTCATTGGCAAGTGGGGGAGATAGTTCAAGAAATGTGAACAAAGGAAATGGTCCAATGCAAAACTTGTTGGAACACATTGGTGATGCTGTCATTTACAACGATGTGACTTTTCACCAGTTTCTTCAAGATCGGTTTGGATCCGATCCCCCTTCTAGTCCTAATCCCCCTCTAATAATTCTCGAGTTCGACGGACTCAACCCCGCTCACAATACCCTCAATACTAAAGAAAATCTATCTGACCCCCCAGCCCCTTTGGATGATTTTTTTATAGGTGAAGGTGAAGAAAAAAAGTCAATGAAATCCGAACTCTTCAAAGTGCATATTAAGAATACTAAGTTAGATGATGAATGTTTCCAAATCCAGTGCAATTACTGCATCAAATCATACAAGGTTGCAAGAAACTTTGGATATGGCACGTTCTGGACCCATATCAAAAAAAATCACTCGTCTGAATACGCGGTAGCGAGTAACAAAGCCCAAATCACTAGGTTCGCAACCCCTTATAATCAATTATTTCATTACACGTCTGAAAAAAATAGAGAACAATTAGTTTTAATGGTTGCAATTGAACACTTACCTTTTGGTTTTTGTGAGAAAGTAGGTTTTGTTAATTATTGTCAAAATGCATTAAATCCTGCAATGTAACGTGTTCCTAGAGCCACTCTCACACGTACACTAAATGGCATTTACAAAAAAAGAAAAAAAATTAGATTGAAAACATATTTTTCTCAATTTTAAGGTCGCGTTTCCATATGTGCCGACATATGGAGCGACAATTTTGGTAGTCATTCATATTTGGGTGTCATATGTCATTATATGGACAATGACTGGGATATGCAAAAAAGAATTCTTGCATTTCATGTTTTCGATGACTCGCATTCAGCCCAAAATATTTTTCAAGAGTATAATATCCTAAACAAAATTTTTGCTATTGGCTTTGATAATGCTGCAAGCAATACCACATCTATTCCTATGTTACAGGATTTGTGCAATCCCTATTTTTGGGGTAAATTATTTCATCAACGTTGTGCATATCATGTTTTAAATTTATGTGTTCAAGTTGGATTAACAGAACTTTCTACTTTTATTAGACCAATTAGAGATAGTATTAACTATATCTGGAGGCATAATAAAATCTAGAAACAATGGTTAAAATATTGCTCTCAGAATAATATGCGTCCCAAAAAAATTTCTCGAGATATTACCACTCGTTAGAATTCAACTTATAAGTTGCTAATGAAAGTGTTAAATATAGGGATTTATTAGTTTCTTTTATTACTTATAATGTTCCTTCAATTTCTCTTCAATTGAACCATTAGGATGCATGTATAAAAATTCTTGAATTGTTACATTTTTTTAATGATGCTACCACCACTTTATCTGGTATTTACTATCCCACTACTCATTTATATCTTATTCAAAGTGTTAATATTGTTGGTGCATTTAATGATTGTGAATTTGATGTTCAATTGAGTCCATGTGTTGTTGCCATGAGGACAAAATGGTTACAGTATTATGGGGAGATTCCAAATATTTACTTGATTGCATCGTGTTTAGATCCACGCTTTAAATTTGAATCTTTGCAGGAATATTTAACTAATTTTTACAAATGTTTAGATTTAGAAGTTGATGGTCTTAAGTATTGTAATTCCGTTAAGAAATTGCTTTATGAATTATACAATGAATATCTTAGAATGTATGGTTCGTCTTTGAACGTACCAGTTTCACAACCCCACCCCACATCTGGTGGTACTAGTAATTCCATAAAATTTCAATTAAGGGGTTTAGGGGATCGACTGTTTTCCCAAAGAACCAAAAAATTACAAACATCTTCTTCATCCTCAACGGTCTCTGAGCTTGACCAGTATTTAGACGACACTCATAAATTTTCAGATAAAGAATTTAGTCTCCAGGCTTGGTGGAAAAGTCATCAACAGGATTATCCAATTTTGGCTATTATTGTCAAACAAATTCTTGGAACGCCGGTTTCTACCATTGCTATGGAACAAGAATTTAGTGCAGGTGGAAATATTTTGGACCCAAGACAGTCATATATGTCTCCACAATCACTTGAAATCCAGGCGTGTGTTGATGAGATAAAGGCAAAATATAGACAACAAGAACTCCAGCCAGAGATAGTGAACGACTTCTTCGAAAATGAACAAACCACGGGAACGAAAGACAGTGAATAGATTTCGTTCCAACTTCCAACCTCCAACACCGAGCAACTAATTAAAGGTAAAATAACTATGTGGCCTTTGATTCCTCTACATTGATGGAGGATACGTAAGCAGCTTAATTGTGGTAAAAAATAAAGTGCAACGCCGGTATTTTTTTTTTTTTTTTTGATTTTAACTTTATTACATTGTAATATTGTATATTTGAATTCAAGCCTTCAAGGCCAATTTCTAATTTATTTATTTATTTATTTGTGAAATTGTAAAGTTGTATTTATTAATAAATGTCAATTTCTTTTCTTTTAAACATTGTGAAATACTTAAATACTTCAATGAAAAATGTTTGTAAATGTTTTTTTATTTAAAAATTTGTTCATTGGAATTATAATTGGGAAGAATTAATAATTTGGAAAAAAAAAACCGAAACCAAACCAAACCGAAACCGAAACCGAAATCGCCAAACCGCCGGTTTGAAACCGGTAACCAAACCGATGGTTTCGGTTTCGGTTTTGGGTGGCCACCAAACCGAAATCGAACCGTGGCCACCACTAGTAGACATAGACCTACCTAGAGAAGGTCGATATGAGGAGGTCGACACAGACCTACCTGGAGATGGTCGATATGAAGTTGACATAGACTTACCTAGAGAAGGTCGATATGATGAGGTTGACATAAACCTACCTAAAGATGGTCAATATGAGGAGGTTGACATAGACCAACCTGGAGATAGAGAAATAAGGAGGTCGACATAGATCTACCTAGTGATGGTCGATATGAGGAGGTCGACATAAACCTAATTGGAGATGGTCAATATGAAGAGGTCGACATAGACCAACCTGGAGATAGAGATATGAGAAGGTCAACATAAACCTACCTAGAGATGGTTGATAGGTTGACTTAGACCTACCTGGAGATGGTTGAGGTGACCGTCAAAGAGGTCACCGGATTGTGTTGAACGGGGGCATGCATGCCGATCATGTGAACAGAATGATAGCTCAACAATAGCGTGAATTATGGAGCTATTGCTTGCTCCAAAGCTTAGAGAGTTCAGCTCCCCTAGTGAATGAAAAGGGGTTGCTATTTATAGGAGGAAATGAGTGAGCTAATAGTTGACTCACTTAATAGCATTGAAGTAGATGTTATAGACTTGATAGTATTGAATGAGACGTTATAGACTTGATGACATTGATGTGGACTTTATAAACTTAATGATGAAATATTCTCCAAAGGTTTGACCTGGTCCAATTTTGACTTTGACTGATGCGGGTCCCTTATTGGGCCTTCATCCAATTGCTTTGGCCCAAATTCTTGATTGGGCCTATTGAAATTGGTCCATGTTGAGCCTAATTATTGGGCCATGGGTTTTATTGGGCTTAGTCTATTTCTTTGAAATTGCTAATTTTGGGCCTGAGAATTATAATACATGATTATTTGGGCTAACGTATTTTTGACCACTATAGGGTTAGATAGGGTTCAACCCAAACACGACCCATTTATTTAACGGGTTTAATGTGTTAATCCGTTAATTACCCAAGCATCCGTTAATCCGTTAATGATTATACTTTTTTTTTTTTTTATGTTTTGGATAGGTGTATTTAAATTTCTTCGTTCGAAATTTCAAAACCTTTTTTGATTTTTTTTTTACCATTAAATTAACCATAAATAAAATATATTTCAAAATATTAATATATGGTTTTGAATAGCTTAGTTGGCTAAGGCTTATGAATTTATTTATTTTTGAAAGAGTGGCGATACTTGCACCCTTATAAAACTGTATGTACACTCCAAATTTATATATTTTCAAAATTTCAGCATTACCCTTAAATTAAATTATTAATATTTTAATACAAAATATAATAATTTATTGTAACTATTTACTTTTTTGAATTTTAACTAACTAAATCCTTTTCAAAAAAAAAAAAAAAAAAAACCTAACTAAATCAAATTAAAAATAGTAAAGAAAAAATTTATTCCATATGGAAGGCATATGGATCTATTCCATTTTCTTAAACTTTATTTCTTACCAGCGGAATATATTATGTTAATGTGATCAGATAATTGTTAATTGATAGGTTTATGAGGTTAGGATGCTTAATGATTGTGGGATATTGTGGATGTAATTTGTTGAATGGAGTTGGGTGAGAAGTTGGATGGAGATAGAGATAATTGTTGTATTTTGTGAATGAAGTTATATGAGATGTTGGATGAAGAATTGAAGATGAATTGAAGTTGATTGTGGAAAAAAAAAAAATCTAGATCTCTGATTTTTTTTTTTTTTTTTTTTTTTTTTTCCAGATTTCATAGTTCTTTGCAAAGAATTAATTTACTTTTTTGTATTGATTTTTTATGAGATTTTTTTTTTTTTTTTTTTTTTGTCTTTTGTTAATATTTAATTCCATATTTAAAGATATTGAATTTTGAATCCTTTTTTTTCCTTAAATTTTGGTGTATCAAGGGTATTTCCGTCTTTTACCATTTTTTAATGGTCAACATTCACATTTAACAGTCAAACCCTAACAGCAGGAGAGGTGAGTGTCAATTTTCGATAAAGTTGTTTCTGGATGTAAAAGAGTAAACCTCAAGGGAGTTTTGTGCAATTTGTTCTATTTAATATAAATTTTTACGGTTAAAATATTCTATTTTATTATATTGGTCCCCAAATAAAATTTTGTCCACCTAATGTGGGCTCTAACGTCGCATAGGGGTGACGCGGTTCCGGTTCGGTTCCGGTTCCGGTTCCCCGAATGGGTGGAACCGAAACCGGAATCGGTTTTTTTTTTTTCTTTTTTTCTTTTTTTCTTTTCTTTTTTTCTTTTTTTCTTTGTTAATAAAAAATAATAATTTACACTTGTATAAATGTATAGTTGTATTGTAAGTTGTAGTTGTAAATAAAATATTAAAATAAAAATAAACAAAATGACAAATTACAAAATTAAATTAAAATAAAAATAAACAAAATTATAAATTATAAATTACATTTCATTGGGTATTTGGGAATTAAGTCACCCGAAATTCTATAATAAATAAATGACAAATTATTAAATTAAAATAAAACTAAAAATAAATGTAAAGTTATTAGCCTTGCACTTAATTTTTACCACAATTAAGTTGCCTACGTATCCTCTTGGGAGATTTAGAGGAATCAAAGGCCACGTAGTTCTTTTACCTTTTATTGCATGTTTGGCGCCATCTATATTCTATTATTCTGTAGTATGTACTGTAAGTCTGTAAATCTGCTATTCTTCTGGCCCCGCTGCATCAGGTTCGTCGTCTTTGAAGAAGTCGTATATTGGGTCTTGTTAAAGTTCTTGTTGTCTGTATTGTGCTTTTGTCCAATCATCTACACAAACTTGCATTTGTAGTGATTTTGGAGTTAAGCAAGAACGCTGTACATCTAGAATATTTCCTCCAGCGCTGAACTCTTGTTCCACTGCCACTGTAGAAACTGGTGTTGAAAAAATATTTTTGGCTATCATAGCCATGATTGGATAGTACACTGCGTGCTCTTTCCAATATTGTAAGATTTCAAATTTTTTCCCTGGCGTATCTTCTATAAACTCAAAAGAAGTATTTAGATAAGATTCCAGCTCGGAATACTTATTGGTGTTTGATGAAGAAGCACATCTAGGTTTTTTGGATTTTTTGGATAACATACTATACCCTAACTCTATAAATCCGACGGTGGAGGATTTTGGGGCCTGAGATGTAGTTTGTGTATGTGTAGCATCTAAGTTCAGTGACGATCCATAAATTGTAAAATATTCATCATATAAATCATACAATAATTTCTTAACTCTAGCACAACATGCTTCAATATCATATTTCATTTTTAAACCTTTGACCCCATAATAACCTTTTAGATAATAAGACATACTTTCTAATTTACAACGTGGATCAAAAATCATGGCAATCAAATAAATATTTGGAATCTCCTCATAATAATCCAACCATTTTAGCTTCATAGCATGAACGGCTTCCCCTATTGATATGTCGGATTCACAATGACAAAATGCACCAGCAATATTAATACTTTCAAAAATAAATAAATGAGTTGTAGGATAATAAACACCAGATAAATTTTGTGTAGCATTATTAAAGATGGATAACAAATTGAAAACGTTGTAACAAGCATCCCAATGTGATTGATAAAGTTGAATGTGGGTAACATGAAATTGAATAAAAGAAACTAATAAATCCTTATATTCATAACTTTGAGCAAGCAATTTATAAGTAGAATTCCAACGTGTTGGAACATCACGAGAAAATCTAACGACACGTCTACCATTTTGTTTACAATATTTTACCCATGCATTCATTGTAGAAGAATGTTTCCACAAATACATTAGAGTTTTTTTAATAGGTAGAATAAAATGATCAAAAGTTTCTAATCCTTTTTGAACACATAAATTTAAAACATGGCATGCACATCTTTGATGAAAAAATTTTCCACCTAGATAAGGTTTGCATAAATCAAGTAAAGATGGAATAGCAGCGGTATTGGCTGAAGCATTATCAAAACCAATTGCAAAAATTTTGCTTTCAATTTTATACTCTGCAAAAATAAGTCTAAGCTGTCTAAAAATATTATGAGCAGTGTGTGCATCATCAAAAACTCTAGATGCAAGAATTCTTTTTTGAATAGTCCATGTATCATCCATAAAATGGCAAGTGATACCCAAGTATGAATGCGATTTCCAATGGTCAGTCCATATGTCGGCACATACGGAAACACGACCGATATATTTATCAAAAATTCTTTCTAACTTCTTTTTTTCTTTGAAATAAATTTTTTCAAGTGTTGATGTGAGCGTGGTTCTAGGAACACGGCATGCAGCAGGGTTTAATGCTCTTCGACAATAATTAACAAAACCAACCCTTTCACCAAAACTGAATGATAGGTGTTCTACTGCTACCATTCTTGCTAATTCTTCTCTATTTTGCTCATCAGTATAACGAAATAATTGTTGGTTAGGAGTAGCGTACCTGGGAATTTGTGTTTGTGACCTCGATCTAGTCTCTGCTTCTGGATGTTTAGCTAAAAGATGCTTCCGATAAGTGCCATGTCCTCCAGATCTATGCCACTTATATACTTTGCTGCAGTAATTGCAAGCCACTGCAAAGCTCCCATCTTCTTGCGTAATTTTCTTAAAATGTTTTACGAAGAGATCAGATTTGTTTTGCTGCCTCTGTATCGGATCATCTTCCTGCTCTTCTGGTTCCTGTGGATCAAATCTACAATCTGTAGGTGTATCAATATAAGGCATATTATCTGACTGGCTTATCAAATTGGGGCCGGGGGGGTGGGGGGGGGGGTGGTGTCATCGGGATTGGGTTCTGAAATTATTAGAGGGGGAGTAGGACAGTTTAGACCTAGGTCTTCAGCATACGCCCGGCGTTGCAAATACTCGTGATAGGCGGTGTCGTCACGACCGAGATTATCGATCATAGGACCCTTACCTCTCATCGAAATTGAACGCCTAGGACCATCACGGTCGTGACCTCTTCCACTTCCACTTCCACTTCCACTTGCCATTTAAAAATTGAATTGTAAAATAAATTGGAAATAAAATTAATTGCAAATAAAATAAATTGGAGAATAGAGAGAGAAATTAGAAATTTAGAATTGGAAATAAAATTAATTGCAAATAAAATTAATTGCAAATAAAATATATCGGAAATAAAATAAATTGAAAATAAAATATATTGCAAATGAAATAAATATTAAAAACTTAGTAATTGACAATATTAAATATTTGGAAACTTGGAGAGAGTTGGAGAATAGAAAGAGAAATTAGAAATTTAGAATTGGCAATAAAATAAATTGGAAATAAAATTAATTACAAATAAAATATATCGGAAATAAAATAAATTGGAAATAAAATATATTGCAAATGAAATAAATGTTAAAAACTTAGTAATTGACGATATTAAATATTTGGAAACTTGGAGAGTTGGAGAATAGAAAGAGAAATTAGAAATTTAGAATTAGCAATAAAATAAATTGGAAATAAAATTAATTACAAATAAAATAAATTGGAAATAAAATATATTGCAAATGAAATAAATATTAAAAACTTACTAATTGAGTAATTGACAATATTAAATATTTGGAAACTTGGAGTTGGAGAGTTGGAGAATTGAGAGAGAAATTAGAATTATAGAGAATTGTGAGGAAATAATTGTGAGGGGGGGGGGGGGGGGGGGTAATAAACAAAAAAGAAAAAAAAAAAAAAAAAAAAAAAAAAAAATCAGCCGTTGGAGCCCCCAACGGCTTGCTGACGTCAGCAGACCGTTGGGGGGCAACGGTCGGCTGACGTTCCAACGGTAATTTAAAAAAAATTTGAAAAAAAAAAAAAAAAAAAAAAAGGAATCGGCCGGTTCCGTAAAAACTAGAACCGGAACCGGAACCGGTCTAAACCGGTTCCGGTCTAAACCGGTTCCGGTTCCGGTTTTCCCGGTTCCAGTTCCGACCGGTTCCTCCTGTTCGAACCGGAACCGAGCCAGGTCTAACGTCGTCGCATGGCCAACAGTTGCATCAAAACGAGGACAGGTAAAAAAAAAATTTAAAAAATAAATAAAAATCATGCACTTTTTTTTTTTTTTTTTTTTTTGAAGGAAAGAAAATTACATACAACCACGACATTCAGTCGCGATAATGGAACCAATACAGGTTGGGAACTCTTCCAGCCAAAACAAATCTTCTCCACATAAGAGACTGTTTTTAGCTAATATATAAGCCACCTGATTTGCTTTTCTAGGAATAAACTTAACTGAAATAAAACGAGCTTGAAACAATAAACCTTTGATATTAGCAATAATATTTCCAATCTCAGAGAAAAACTGATCTTCACTGTTAATCCACTTAACCACTACTTCTGCGTCTGATTCAACCAAGCACGGCGATATGCAAGCACATTGT